>JAVLVB010001152.1:1991864-2005290 GCA_032876305.1 Orestias chungarensis
TACATGAGGTGGGACGAAAATTCTAATCCCCCGGTCCAGTTTACACCCTGATAGCAATTTTAAATAATGTAATAAAATATAAGAGTATAAGAGTATAATAACTATGCGAGAAATAGGATTTGAGCTACACAAAATCTACAATATGGACACAGAATAACACAATGCATGTTGAGAATGACAACAACAATGCCCTCCCTTAGCAGGAGTCGAAATTTCTCACACAAGAGTAAACTGGTGTAATTAGAGATTAGATCAACACTGCTTAATCGTTTGCCATCATAAACCTGGAAACAGATACAAACCGCAGGTGTTTTCATTAACAACTGAAACTCAGTTAGGTAAATTCAAGGTATAATGTTCTTCTAAAACTGTTAAATCTTATTTTTTTGTTACAGATTTCCAAGAAAGAGAAACTCAAATTCTATCTAAAATAAGGGGAAGTGACATTGGCCATAAAGCAGTCAGCACATTTGTAGTTGTTTTGTGTGGCAGGGTTCATGCCACCCTCCTCAAAGTTGCTCAGTGTTAGTTAAAGCCATTAGGACCCATAAATATTTAAATTGAATTTTTTTGCAAATACCTGCCATATTGTTGTTGAAATGAAAAGACCCCATGTTCTGCATGAACATTGATGTTGTCAAATCTGACCCAGACCAACTTAAGACATTTTTTAGACAAGCGTCTTACCGTCGATCTGTCCTCCTGGAGCTGAGATCTTAGACATGCAGAGGTGTGTGGTGCCGATGACGTCGTTATGACTAGCTCTGTCCCTGAAATGAGAAACAAGTAGCTGTTAAACGTCTGCTTAAAGCTGGATCATGTGTACGGATTGGTGTGTTTGCTCTTTTGTGAAAAACAAAGAATCACACATTTACATTTTCTTTACAAATGGCCTACTAGGATTTATTTTTTTTCTATCTATGTTGATTTTTAAAATGAGCTTTAATAAATTAAAATTAAAATTAATTAATTCCTCATCATTAGTTACATTAAATCAGGGCCAATGGTTTTCTAATTGGATCAAAAGTAAATTACTTCCCAATTAACATGTTAAAAAGAAAGAAATTACTTCTCTTTTTCTCCGTTCTTATAAAAAAAACTTCTTTACAGAATAACTATAACCTGAATAATTTTTTGGCAAATAAATTGAGCTCAAGGTTGCTATCTTAATATCAATATTGAAATTGTGACGTTTTTGGTGTAAACCTGTTTAATTGTGATATATTTGGTCTAAACTTGTGATAGTGCTGCCCTCTAACGGTGAACTATGGCCACTGCAGTTGAATTTTAATACTGGTAGAAAAGGCATATTAAATAAATAAATATTGAAAAAAATTAACATCCCCATTAAATTAAATAAAAATGATTGATTTTTTTAAATCAAATTTTGTTTATTTTAATTATATATTTATGTTTGGAATTTTGTCACCTGCACGGCGTTATGCTTTCACACATCCCTGAACCTGAGTAAGATTTAAAAAATTGTTTGCTTGATGGAATCGGGACATGCTTTTGGCAAAGTAAGGATGCAGAAATTATTAAACTGCTATTATTCAGTCAAATAACTTATGTGGAATCACCAGTCCACAATTCGGATCCTCATCTTCTCACACATTGAGGGAAACTGTAAAAGAAACGGAAATAAAAAAAGACATTTAATAAATACTCTGTGCTCAACTGCTTTTTTTTTAAATATAACCGTCTCCATTGTCTTACTCTGATTGGCATCGCCAGGCTTTGGTTCCACTGAGGGTTGGCGTTTTTCTCCATGATCTTAGTGCAGACCTGAAATATACCAAAAATCGTCCCTGGATTTTAGATGACCCACTTTCATTTGGGTTTAGACTTAAGAAGGTAGAAGAGATGGCAAAAGTCACCGTCTTTCCCGCAAAGTGGATCTCCACCATCGGATCCACCAAGTTCTTTCTGTTGGAGTCGAAACCGAGGATCTGCCTCATCCCATCCATGAAGGCGTCGTCCACTGACAAAAAAACAAAAACATGTTAAGGCTTTCTCTGTTCTCGTTTTCAAGAAGCTAAAAAATCACAACACTCAGCAAAGACTTACTTTGCGGCAGGTCTTCCGCTCTGAAAACCCTCAGCGTGAAGACAGCTCCTCTAAGAGAGAGGCCGGCCGGTCTCAGCAGGTTCGCTTCTATGTCCTCTTTTTCCTCGATGTACTCTCGTTTATCAGCCTGAAAACCAACAAGAAACAACGGGCAAAGTCAGAATCAACCCGAGTTAATGGGGTAGAGGAGTGCGACTTCATTCCAGTATGATTCATGACTTTAAAGCAATCGAAAAACAACAAGGCTAATGTTGAATCAACACTAAAGAAGTATTAGTTTTGGTCGATTTTTGCGGCCCAATGTGGACAAAAGCGGTGGCTTTTTTCCTGAAGGAAGACTGCATTTCCCATGAGCACCAGCGCAGAGTGTGGTAAAATCCTGATCGGTTGCCTGCAGTTGGATTGAAGTACATTTCTGTTTCCAGTGTCTGTGTGAAGGATGAAAAGCTATGAGGTGCTGAATCTAATTGTGGTGAAACGATGTCATATGATGACGTTGAAAATAAGACACGGGGGAAGTGACGTATGCCATAAATCAATCAGCACATTTGTAGTTGTTTTGTATGGCAGGAGGGTTCCTGCCACCCTCCTCAACGTTGTTGTAAGTCGACATATAAACACAAAAGCTATGAAATTATTTTATGAAGGTTCAAACTTACTGTTGCTTTAATATAGTTTAATAATTGTATGTATGGATTTTAATACAATAACAAATACCAGTTGTTTCTCATGCTAGTGAGCAATAAAAGCAACGTTGATGCCTTTCCTAGAGCAAGGTTCAATTCCCTCTACCCTAAAGGAGGCTTTTTTGCCTTTGTTCTTCCTATATAACAGAATAAATCGAACATCATGTGCTTCCAAGCAATACACAGATATAAACATTTGGATGTCTGATATTTCTTTTTCTGTTATGGTCGACAACTAATACCAAAAATTTAACACACAATTGACGTTGCTGGCCTGTTTCAGTTCGGCACGTTACCGACTGTTCAGTCGTTACGTCAAAATGGACACGAGTAATCGCAAAAAAGGGCAGATCGGAATAAAACTGTCATGTAAATATTCTGATTTGATTCCGCTTGATCTGAAGGAAATTTTACTAGTAATCAGCGGGTTGTTTTAAGCGAAAACATGTTATTCTGATAGTCACACACTGAGCTTGAATGCTTATTTGTTCAAACCGTATTCCCCCCCCCCAGTAGGCAATTGGATCATCGAAACAACTACTACTACAACTAGTTGTTGCTACAAGTCTGTAGCTTGATTATGAAGAGCAACACCCCTCTGAGAACCTGGTCCGGGTCCATTAAGGGTCCTCGCGCATCTCCGGACCAAAACTTCCTCTTCTGCGGCCGGTTAAGAGAAATTCGACAACTCTGCATGCCAAAGAGCATCTCAACATTTTTGAGCCCTTATAAATTTAGACACTATACCCTGCACATATCCCAAACTGATCAATTATTTTAACTCCATAAACAAAACCACTGAAATCTTAACATGTTTGTCACCATTCAGACACTTTACAAGATGACACCAGCAATCAGACCCGCTGACATTCTCACTTTTTGAAAGCTAGGGCTCAGATTGAAACTGTTTGCATGCGAGAGGAGATGATAACCAATAAAATCCAAAAATTACGGACTGCGTTGCGATGTTGTGTGATAGCGGACATGTTTGGTTTAACACAACTCCTTATAAGGAATGCCTATGTGTCCCAAAATTGGGATTTTGTTTTTCGTGCTGATGTTGCATGAAATAAGTTCAGACTGTCGAAACTTTCCCTTTTACAATAACCTCTGTATTTCCTTACAGTTAAAGTTACTAAACGGCCCAAAGAGCCACATGGAATTTCAGAACCACAAGTTGCAGATTCTAGTCTAGAAAACTGCATATTAAAATAAATATTTATGCCACCTCCTTCAGCAGGATGATATTTTATCATCATTAATACACCACTTAGATGACCAGATTGCAATACCTAGCATCTGATTCATCTCATATTCTAAAGTTTAATACATAAAAGTACTTCCAAGTAATTGCCTAAATTTTTTCTTTTAGGTATACACGGTATATCGGCATTCATTTCAGTATAGGGTATGTAAGTAATCTTTTCACATATCCATATTGGTCTAATAAGTAAAACTGGGCCTAATTTTTATGTATTTCCACCTTGTTGCCGTGTGTGTTTATGTAGGCGAGTGGGGTTGGTCACATGGTATATTTTTGGTCATGTGACAGAGAGAGTGATGCTACAGTATGGATGCCAGCGTTGGTGTTTAACTGAAGCGAGAAGGCGATGTCATTGGAGAGGATCAGGAAACATTTATGAGTATATGTTGGCTAGCTGCCAGAACTGCAGTATTAACATGAAATATCGGTCCGAAATAAAAACCAAAAAAAGGGAAAATAAATCTATCTAGATCTACGTCCGTGGCTCCGCTTCATCAGACTCACCGGTGGCTCATCTCCAGCTGCCAGGACAACCAAGCTGACCTTCAGGTAACCTCTGACTCCAGCGGAGATATCGTCAGGGTCACACAGCAGAAGCCATTTCCTTAGAAAGCAGTGCCCTGAAATGAGGTGGGTGGGGATTAGGCGCGTCAAAAGATTACCCATCGATAAAAAGGTACAGAATATTGAAAAACACACTCACTGTGCTCGTTGTATATAGTCCCAACATCCAACTGTGGAAAATAAAAAACGATTTTAGATTTGAGTTGATTTCTTTTTGGAAAGTAAAATAAAACTAAAAGGTCTGAATTAGGGCTGGGCGATTTTGGGAGAAAATAAAATCCAGATTATTTCTCTGAAAACTTAATTTTCAATTCGTTTGGTAAAACTACTAAAGCCAACGGGATAAATGTTAAAGTCATCTTCATTTATTATGGGTTTTTTAAAAAGAAAAATAGCAAACAAATTTCCCTGGAGTACCCTACGGTGTTGTGACATGTCAATGATCTGGGGTGGCATCCGGTGGGTCCAATCCGATCTCAGGAGCGTCCGGTGCTACCCCAGCCCCCTTCTAGCTTCGCCTCTGGCACTCGTTTGCCAAAGCGGGTAACGCAAAGCTAACATGCGTTCTTAAATGCTTATCAGTCCACCATCGCGAGAGGAGTGCTTTACCAGATGCTTCAGGAAGACTTTACAGCGCGTTTGGTTTTTGCTATTCTATCCCTTACTTTTGTTCACATTTTTAGTCATGAAATTCTCATTTCCTCTAGCAAACGCCGACATTCTTGGAGAGGGATGAGGTTTGGGAAAGCGCCGGTGTTGTGGCGAAAAGCGGCGGGGGTGCTTTTTCGGTCCGTCTTCAGTAATAAATCAGATTTCGATTTAAAACCGATTAATCACACAGGGCTAGTCTGAGACGAAAATTCTACCTTGAATTCGCCGATTATAGCGTCAGTTCTCAGTGAGCGGGAGTCACAAACCTGTGGTGGGAAATATCTGATCAAAATCATGTTTTATTTCCTCACTTTGCCAAACAACATTGGTAAAAAAAAAAAAAAAAGGCATTCTCTTGATCTTTACAGGATTTTCCTCCAAGTTTAGGCATACTTACAGTGATGAAGATTGGTTCGTCAAACAGGTCTGAGGGTGACTCGAAAAAGTTTAGGAAGAATGTCTGCGGATATAAAACGACAGATTTTTAAAAAGTTTTAACGAGAAGCAGAGTATAAATGACTCCAGGACGGAAGAAACATCTGGACATTGATAGTTGTTTACCTCATCGAAGATCGGGTTGTTTCCCTTTCTGATGCAGGTCCTCTTACATTGTCCGCAGACGGCTACCTTCACCACAGGTTTAATATTGACCCCTGGCAACTGCCGTCCTTCAATGACCCGAACGCGAACCTGAGCAGAAAGGCTTCGAAGAGTGAGATTAGGAAACGAAGGAAACGTTGGCTACAATCACACACCAGACAAATTTCACCTAAATCCTATGATTTAGGATTTAGGATTTCAATTCTCACCGAAACATCTGATTTGTGTCAAATAGAATAGGTTTATTTAAGAATAAGTTTATTTATATAGCGCCAATTTACAACAGTCTGAAGACACTTTACAAGAAAATTCAATTCAAATCATAGATACATCATTAAAAGTCAGTTTGAAAAAGTTTCCAATCTAAGGAAACCCAGCAGATTGCATCCAGTAATTGACTTGTAGCCTTCACCCTCCGAATCAGCGCACCAAAACAATGGCTTGTGTTTTCTGACTTTACAGGAATCCCTTATACCGACCATGCATGTAGCAACAGTGGAGAGGAAAAACTTCCCTTTAACAGGAAGAAACCTCCACCCGAAACTGGCTCAGTATAAGCAGCTGTCTGCCACGACCAACTTGAGGTTTGAATAGTTCTTGACATAATCATATTTCTTTTTTACAAATATTTCCTTTGCACTTTTCTAAAAGTGTTCCCTGTACTCAGATTCTTTCCATTGGATTCACATAAAGACAGCAAAGGATTTCTTGTCTTGACGTTTAAACAAAAACTAACACCTGATTGTCCATTTATTTAGTTTTGATAATTCTGTTTGTTTTGGTGGTGTTTGGCTTATATGTGAACTGACATGTTGACCTATATGTTGCTCTGCCACTGGTACCAGTGTGGTGGGAAAATCTATATAGGTGTCAAGGTGAAAGGGCAGCTTGAGGCTTGTGGGGAGGTCACACGGTTTTTTACTGCTCTCTGTTAAATGCTGATTTTTAGGTTTCATCATATCCACATATTTACCAATATTGCCATCCTTTGCATGCTGCCATAAACCACCTCACTGGATTTTATACCGCATTCAATAATCATTTTGTATTTAATAAATGGGAGCATCCCCTAACTTATCTCCCAATCCTGACATTCTCTTGTGAGCGCGTTAGAAGCTGAAATCCCTGCACCCAGAAGCGACTAAATTTGATGAATTATTACAGACGTTACCATGGAAGTGCATTGTATTCACCTTTGATTCCAGGAATTTCATTGCTACTAAATGTTTTTGAATTCATAATATTAGAATTAGTCCAAGGTTACTTTTCATACAGCTGCTATAAACTGTCTGTTTTTTTCAGTATCTTGAGCATCTATTTTAGTTTTCTGTTTTCAAATCTCCGGTCGGTCGTGGCAGATGGCTGCTTGTACTGAGCCTGGTTCTGCTGGAGGTTTCTTCCTGTTAAAGGGGAGTTTTTCCTCTCCACTGTCGCTACATGCATGCTCAGTATGAGGGATTGCGGTAAAGTCAACGACAACACAAGCCATTGTTTTGGTCTGCTGATTCCAGAGGAGTGAATGCTGCAAGTCAAGGACTCAATGTAATCTACTGGGTTTCCTTATATTGGAAATATACGGATTTATTTATGATGTATCTTTGATTTTAAATTTATTTTCTTGTAAAAGTGCCTTGAGACAACATCTTCTATATAAATAAGCTGATTCTTCAAACTGATTCTTCTTGATTCTTTGAACATATTAAAATCAGAGCAGGTGGGAAAAGTCCAACCTGAATATCCTGAGGTTTGTTGGGCAGCTGTTTGTGTTGACTGCTGGCTCCTCTCTTCCTCTTCTTTAGCCCTCCGTGGGTGTTGTAAGCTGGTGGCGAGCGCTTGGGCGTGTGGGCCGTGGGAGACTCCTGGCCAGGGGGCCCCTGGGGGCCGACGATCACCATGGAGCGACTGTCATCAACACCCGGTTCCTCTGCGGGCTCTACCATGATCATACTCTCCGTGTCCTCTTCACCCAGAGTGTCCAGAGATATCACTGTAACAGCCAGACGTTGCAAAACATGAAAAAAATAACAAAGTTTTATTAGAAAAGAAACCTAAACATCTTGATACGGGTCTAAATAAAGATGCATCGATTGACTTTTGCAAAGCTCATAGTACTTGTGACCGTGTCCAGCTCTACGTTGGGGTTGCTGTGAGGAAGTGACTCCAGCTGTGGGAGAGGCTGGAAGACTGGAGCCGATCCCGGAGGAGGGATGTAGGAGACCTGCAGGGTGAGCGTGGCCTGGTGGAGGCAAAACATTCAGCAAGTTGAAACTGACGTTGAAGCCACCAGTACAGCAAAAATATTAAAACTCATTTATGCACACTGCAAAAACAGAAAACATTGCTAAATATTGTATTGTCCAGTTTCGAGTGGAATATCTTAGTAAACATAAGACAAACCTAACTTAGAAGTAACTTTTTAGTGAGATGTAGGAGCTTATTTTAAGTCAAGTTTTGATAAAATACCAACCTCTTTACACCAAAACCAGTTAAAAACATAGTAAACCAGTATAATATATACATAGTATGTTATATATATAGAAATGCAACGATGCAATAAATTTTAGTAAATATTCAACAATTATTGATTTTAAACAATAATATACGTCGAATAGTTTCAGTCAAAAATTCTTTTTTTATAATTTAAATGTTGGCAGCTGTTGCAAAGAGTTTATCTTCATGAATTTTATATAGCATTTATTCCAAAATTAGTTCATTTTGTATTATCTTAATTCTGTCTGCTGAAAAAAGTAGTTTTTTAATATTTTTAGTTTATCATTATTATTATTATTATTAGTTATTATTATTATTGTTTAATGTTTGTAAAAAAATAGTGTATTATTTGTTGTAGCAGAGTTCAGTTATGTCTAACTTCCTTTAGCTTAACTTAATTTAGCATAGTTTGCATTAGCTTGTAAATTTTCTTTTTAAATAATTTGTTTTACATTAACTTAGTTAATTAACCTAAACATATTGTTTTTTAGTTTTTTATTTAGTTTAGTAATTTGCAGTGGACATGGTATATAAAACATAAGACAACATACTGTAATTTACTTTAGCTTATTTGAAGATACCTTAGCATCTATTTGGCTTGTGTACATTTACCTTAGTTTAATTTAGATTTATTTGCCCATTTCTTTTTTTTTAAATCTAGACTATATCTCTTCACAAAAGAGAAGAGTGGAAGTTTCTCTGTCTCAAAGGCTGTCTTGGAAGAACACCTGAAAAGAACTTGCACAGAGGACCGACACCAGGAAAAGGTTACACTCCCACCTGACATGCCACCACTCAACGCACCAGCGCACGAGCTGGATACCAGCCCACCCAGGTGGAGTGAAGTACACAAAACTGTGCGTAGAGCGAGGGCTGCGTCAGCGCCAGGCCCCAACGGAGTTCCATACAGACGCTACAAAAATTAACCAGCTGTCCTTCAATTCCTCTGGAAGCTGATGAAGATTGTGTGGAAAAAGAAAGAGATTCCAACATCCTGGCAGAGAGCTGGAGGGATCCTTATCCCCAAGGAAAAGGACTCCTCAGAAATTTGCCAGTTCCGCCAGATCAGCCTTTTTAATGTCGAGGGGAAAATCTTCTTCAGCGCGGTTGCTCATGGGTTGGCAAGTTACCTGCAAAGAAACCACCTGATTGATACATCAATTCAGAAAGCAGGCATCTCAGGCTTCTCAGGGTGTGTGGAGCACGCTAACATAATCTGGCATCAAATCCAGCTTCCCAGGAGGGAGGGGAAAGATCTCCATGTAGTATTCCTGGACCTTGCAAACGCTTTTGGCTCAGTCCCTCACAACCTCCTGTGGACAGCCTTTGACTACTTCAGAGTTCCATCAGCTCTTACAACCCTGGTCAAGGCCTACTTCCAGGACGCCCAGCTCTGTGTGACGACAGCAGAATACACAACAACATGGCAACATCTGGAAGTGGGAATCATGGCCGGTTGCACCATCTCCCCCCTGGCGTTCACCCTGGCCATGGAGGTCATAATACAGGCATATCGATGATTGGTAGGCGGACAACAAATAAGACCTGGGCTGAGGCTGCCCCCAATCACGGCTTATATGGATGACCTTACCACACTGACTGTGACCAAGGCTTGCAATGTACGGCTACTGGGAAAACTCCGAGAGATCATCGAGCGGGCTCGCATGAAGATCAAGCCAAGCAAGTCCAGAAGAATCTCCATCGTCAAGGCAAGGCTGTCAGACCACTGCTTCCACATTGGCGATGAACCCATTCCAACGGTCACCGAGAAGCCTGTGAAGAGCCTGGGGCGCTGGTATGATGCCTCCCTCAAAGACAAAGAGAAAGTAGAGCAGCTCAGGAAGGACATAGCCAGCGCCCTAGAGAACATTGATAGAACCTTGCTTCCTGGCAAGCTCAAGCTCTGGTGCATGCAGTATGGACTCCTGCCACGTCTCCTCTGGCCACTAACCCTCTACGAGGTTCCACTTTCAAAGGTGGAAAAACTGGAGAGGCTGGTCAACGCCTATGCTAGGAAGTGGCTTGGTCTTCCCAGGTGCCTCAGTAACATTGGGCTTTATGGCAGAGGGATGCTGGAACTTCCCATCACTAGCCTGGCAGAGGAGTACAAGTGTGCTAAGATCAGATTGGAGATGACACTTCTAGACTCCTGTGACCCACTTGTGTCCCATGCAGCACCCATCTTGGCCACTGGGTGGATGTGGACCCCGCTAGCTGCAACAAAACAGGCAAAGACAGCACTCTGACACTGGGACATCGTGGGACATGTTCAGGAGGGGAGGAGTGGTCTTGGCCTTGGCACTAGCAGACCAACTTTGAGCAAGGCCAATCCAGCTCAGAAGCGCAAGCTGGTGGTCCAAGAGGTACGGCGGGAAGAGGAAGCAGCAAGGCGCACACAAACTGTGGCACAGGTGAAGCAAGGAGGGTGGATGGCATGGGAAGGAGTTGAGAAAAGAAAGCTCTCCTGGAAAGATCTATGGAAGATGGAGGCTTTACCGGGCAAGCTTTACCATCAGAGCTGCTTATGATGTCTTACCTTCACCTGCAAACCTAAACCCAAGGGTATGGTGATGATCCCACATGCTCCTTGTGCCCAAGCCTAACACTAAAGCAGATCTTAGTGTGATGCAAGACCAGCCTTACCCAAGGTCGTTTCACCTGGCGACACAACCAGGTGCTCAGAAGTCTTGCAGCAGTATTGGAATGCCAGCGGATGAGTGCAAATGCGCTCCCCCACTCTTCATCCCACCGGCAGCGAACACTTTTTGTCCGAGAGGGTCAAGCCAGCTTTACCATCACCAGTAGGGCTGACATTGGGCAGCTGGGCAGAGCACAGGACTGGAAAATGCTGTCAGACCTGGACAAAAAGCTGTGCTTTCCACCGGAAATCGCATCCACCAACCTGTGTCCAGACCTTGTTCTGTGGTCTTCCTCACTCAAACTGGTGTACATCATTGGGGCACGGTACCCTGTGAGGATGCCGTAGAGGAAGCCTTTGAGCGGAAGAAACTGAGATACACCAATCTCGCAGCAGACGCCCAACAACAAGGATGGAACGTGTAGGTACGTCTGGTGGAAGTAGGCTGCAGAGGATTCGTAGCCACTTCAACTTCTAGGCTACTCAGGGAGAAGGGGGTGCGAGGGAAGGCCCACAGGCAGGCAATCAAGGACCTCTCCAAGGCTGCTGAAAAGGGGAGCCAGTGGCTATGGACCAGGAGGAAGGACCTGGCCTGGGGCTCTAAGTGTGTGATGGTTGATGGGAGGGAAGCTGGGACGCTGGGATTCACTGCTGAACCATCTGGAGGTGTCGTGGGCCTATCAGCGAAACACCCAAGAAGGAGGACGTCCACTTGAGAACCCAAAGGATGCCATCACTCACTGGATGGCCACAGTGTCTCGTTGGTGCCTTAGCTATCTATTGGGATAACAACATCTTGTCCTACTTAACAGATCTGGTTAACATGTTGCTTACCTTACTCTTCCCAACCTTAGCTTTGCCAAATCAAACTCCATTTGACTTAGCATAGCTTAATTTATATATTTTTTCTTAACTTACCTGGAATTAGCTTAATTTACATTTTTTTCTTAACTTACCTGGAATTAGCTTTATATAGCTTAGCTAGGTTTAGCTAGTGTCATTTTAAATTGCTGCATCTTTGCTTAGCTAAATGTCACTTTAATCTTATGCATAAAGAATTTATTTTAGTTTGACTCCAGTTAGTAAATTTAGTTTATGTAACAGAGCTTAGCTGAATTTAGATTAGTTTAAACTAAATGTGTTTAGGTAAACATTTAGCCTTCTGTCTACCGAGGCTAAAATAGAGATTTGGGCATATTTTGTTATTGTGGCTGTTAATGTTTACTTGACTTCCTGATGTAATCATCCATATGATTTCCTCCAAATGGTTTACAAGAATAGAATAACATGTAAGAATATACTTATGCTGTGGACGACATACAAGTGATTAAATATATTCCTTTGTTTTTAGTTTTAAATTCGTGCAGTTTAGAGTGATTTACTGTTTCGAAAGGAAGCATGGGACAGTGAGATTGTGAGTCTATTATGGTTTTAGGGGCTCACCCCTGT
Organism: Orestias chungarensis; assembly: GCA_032876305.1. Lineage (NCBI taxonomy): Eukaryota > Metazoa > Chordata > Actinopteri > Cyprinodontiformes > Cyprinodontidae > Orestias > Orestias chungarensis. The sequence goes on from JAVLVB010001152.1 coordinate 2,004,274, forward strand.
GTTGTTCCTCTTGGTGTCCAGCAGGGAGACGGTGAATGTGGCAGCAAAGCTTGGAGAGTTGAGGACATCTCTGAGACCAAGCCGGCATTCACCCAGGAACCTAATCAGACCAGCGCACACAAGTGTTTATATGACCGTTATTGAAGCTTTTCAGAAAAAAAAAAAACTTTCTGTAGAGCCAGATAACATTTAGCAGCCAGGCTTACTGCTAATGCTAAACTGAACCTTTGACGTTGAAATACACGGTTGGATACAAAGAAAAGAGCAGAGGCTTGATGGGACTGTCAACTAAAACAGAAGTTTACCACTTATAACGTTACATCATAAGTTGATGTTTTAGTTTACATGAAGTTGTTTTGTGCAATTAAGATTCTTTGAGAAACCTAAATGTATTTTAACACATACAGTCATGACCATAACATATTTAAGTGTAGACCCAATTTAAACCCTCCATTGTCTTTTACTGGTCTGGGTCGGGTCAGTCCAAGACAAGGCTATGTCCACACAGCTGGAAAATGAGACCTAAACTCTGATCTTTTCACCACCTTGGCTGTTTGTACCTGTTTCTTCCCATTTTCTCATGATCTTTGACCACGCAGTGAATCTCTGCTGCAGAGTCGAGAGGAATCCCCTTTAGATCCCATTCAAATCCCTTCCAGAGACACAGAGAGATAACAGGTACATGAAGCATTACCGGGCATTAAAACATTACATCCGGATGATTAAGTACACATAGTAATTCTCCTAATAGAATAATTAAGTAGTTTTATCTGAACCTGGATCTGGTTAAAAATATTCTAAAGTGGTGTGTACATGATATTTGTGTGCATTTGCTACTCAGTTTTATGGTGTAAGCTGTTTGTGTAAATCTAATGCAAGCCAATCTTTGTTGGAAAATTCGTTAGCTGTGGCTAATTGTAGATTTATTGTGATGAATTATCGATTCAATAAATTAGATTAACATGTCTTTGAAAAAGTGGATTTAAAATCAACAATTTATACATATATATATATATA
>JAVLVB010001152.1:2008885-2038248 GCA_032876305.1 Orestias chungarensis
TTGGTGATATACGTCATCGCGTAAATTTTATTTCCTCATTGACAGCCAATTATTTTTAACCACCGGTTGTTTTTGATTTGCTTATATTTTCAATGGGATTTTACATTGAAATTTTTCTATTGAAAAGATCCTCTCCTATACCGTTAAGCAGACCCATCACCCCATGCATTCATTTTTTTCCCCATATGTAAGCTTTATTTCAATTTACAAAGTCCAAATGGATTCAACTGTCAAACCTCCATGACTCCCAACAACTCTGCACAGGGTCTGATTCTTTATGATAAGACAAGATAGAGGGTCCTACTGTTCCTTCTGAAGGTACACTAGATAACATGATTCTTTAACAGAGAGACATTCCCTACTTCTGTCATTTTGTTCTGGTAAATAGTATATGGACATACCTTATACAGCTCTTTTCTAATCACACTGAACACTCAAAGCACACAGAAGCCACATTAACCCATTCACTTACACATTCATACACCTATATATTAATCAGTACGCAACTTGTGGTTAAGTCCTTGCCCAGAGCCACATTGACAACCTGACATTTGTTAGAAAAGGACTCTATAAACTGTGCCACAAGAGTCAAGACCAACTGTTTACAATCCCGGCCAAAAATGATGGAAACAGCCTGTAAATATTAATTCCCAAAACTAACACCTGCATCAAATTATATCTACTCGATAGTCTGCATTTAAAAAGGAGTGATCACACCTGGGAGAGCTGTTGAACCAAGTGGACTGACATGAACCATGGCTCCAGAGAAGGCACGAGAGATGTCGATTGAAACAAAGGAGACTGTTATCAAATGCTTAAAAAAAGGGTAAATCATCACGCGCTGTTGCAACAAGATGTTGGTTGTTCACAGTCAGCTGTGACCAAATACAAACAACATGGGAAGTTTGTTAAAGGCAAACATTCTGTTAGACCAAGGAACACATCTAAGCGTCAAGACAGAAAACATAAAGTAAAATGTCTCAAAAACAGAAAATGCATAAAAAAAACAATTGAGAAAAAAATGGGCAGAAACTAGAGCCAACGTTTGTGAACGAACTGTAAGAAACCGCCTTAAGGAAATGGGATTTAAACATAGAAAAGCTAAACGAAAGCCATAATTAACATATAAACAGAAAAAAATGGGCTAATTAAAAGCAATTGTGCACTGTGGATGATTGGATCAAAGTCATATTTATTGATGAATTGTGACTCTGCATTGGGCAAGGTGATGATGCTGGAACTTTTGTTTTTGGTGCCGTTCTAATGAGATTTCTAAAGATGACTACTGGAAGAAAACGTGCATGATGATTATGGGGCTGCATGTCAGGTAAAGGTACTGGGTAGATGTCTGTCATTACAACTACCTCTAGTTCATGTTGATACTTTGGACACTTTCCGTATCCCATCAATTGACAGGATGTTTGGGGATGATATAATAGTTTTTCAAGACGATAATGCATCTTGTCATGGAGCAAAAACTGTGAAAACATCACTTGAAAATGGACACATAAGGTCAATGTCCTGCCCTGCAAATTGGATCTCAATCTAATTGAAAATCTTTGGTGGAAGTTGAAGAAAATGGTCCATTGCAAGGATCCAACTTGCAAAGCTGATCTGGACACAGGGGTCAGTGAATGTTGGAGCCATAATGATGAACAGTTCTGTTTGACACTCATTCAGTCCATGCCTGAGACTAGGGTGGTGCAACAAAATACTAGTGATGTGTTGGGAGTCTTCTCTTGTTTGTTTTTCATGATTCCATAATTTTTTCTACTCTGTTTGGTCTAAAAGTGTAACCGTTACTGACAACCAAATTTTGTAAAGCCAGAAAGTGGCTCTGATCTGTTTTTTTGAATGGAGATCCTCCGAGGTCTGTGATTCCATAATTTTTGCCAGGGGTTGTAGATGAAGTGCAAAACATGACAAACATTTCTTTACGCATATGCATATGTGAAACATGCGAAGAATCATGCGAATCACATGTGGAATACGTGATTTGAATGTGTTTAATATGCAGAAATATATAAAAGTCATGTGTATCATATGTGGAAACATGTGAAACCTTCTAAAAGCATGGGAATCATGTTATATTCTACGTACATTGGGCTTTTCATGTGACTCATCACTTCACATGTGGTACACGTTTTTCACATGTGAGATTTATGGGATTTTTTTCTTTTTTTAAATAATTTGTTTAAGTTTTGGCTGAACGCATCCTGGGATCAACATGCGGGAAAATAAACACAGTCCTTCATCCTTTGTAATGCACACCCTCAAAATCTTGTTTGCTTTCCTGTTTTTCCCACTTCTGTCACCCACCTTTCAGGACGTGAACCAACACACAGCCTTCATTAGGCCGACACACGGCCAAGAAAGCGTGCACACACACAAACTCGCTCAGAAGCGTCTACGTAAGTGGACCTGAGTTGTTAAAAAACATCCCCACCCTTCCACTCTCAGGTCGAGAGGTTGCCTTAGTTTTTTTTGTGTGTGGGTGTGAAACCGTGAATGTCCCTTTAGTTGGTATCTCAGTTTGAATCTGGGAGGAAATAACTGCTGGATTAACTTCCTGGCTGGGTCAGCTTGGCACATTTTTGTTTGTCATGATCTGAGAATAGAACTGGGAGCTGAGTGAAATCTGCATGGGAAACCTAAGTTTAGATTTGCACTGACTTGTGTGTTAGTCTTTTCTGACAAGCGACCATTAATGTGCGCGTTATGTTAGGAGCAGAAGCTTCCGTGTTACACTATTGTGCACGAACACCCATAAGGTACAAGCCACACTGATGAATTCGGTCTGCTGGGTTTAAAGTTCTTATTCCTGGTTTGGATTAAAAGTGTTACTTGTCCAGAAAATCCTTTTTTCAGCACTCAAACACAAGCAGATGCTGCAAGAGTCATAAAAAACAGGAGTGAGTTAAACTGTATCATCAAAATGTGAATGTAAATGAGCTGCATGAGTGATTTAATAGCATAGATGAATATATTAACATGTCTTAAGTCGAAACCTTCTTTTCCTGTAAATAAAGTAATATTGTACTGGAATAAAAAAAAAGTCATGTCCCAGCACTCTTATCTTCCCCTTCCTATGTTTATAAACCAACTGGGATTTATTACTTACATACGTCAGCTCCACCTGCCTCCTCTACCACAGTTTCCTTGATGCTTTATTATCAGTTTTATAAATGGAAACTGTATCTGGCAAGTGTCCATTGTAAAGGAAAAGCTTAATCACACTCAAGAAGGCATTTAAACCCACATGTAGGTTGGTTTAAAAAATGTCTTGAGTTTGTGGCATCAACAGGAAAGAATGTTTGAACATAACAGGCTGAAAACTTGTTACGCACATTGTTTTAAAGTGTTTTAGTGCGACAGACCAACAAAAAATGATAAAAAATGATACCTATAAAAGCATTAAAGTATTGCATGTAATTCTGTATTGCCTCCTTTACTCAGAATACATCATGAAATCAAGTGCAACTGAGGAGTCTCAAGCAGAACATAATTAAGAGAAGCTATTAAGGGGTAAGTAAGCCCAAAATTATGAATTTGTTGTAGATAAACTGTAAAATTTGGCCTAAAATGAGCTTCCTACATGTTCAATGGAAATTGTGACATTTTAAAGCAAAACTAAGTAACTTCTCAACCTTTAGAAAATATTTTCATAACTTTTGTGAATATAGGTCAACCTACAGCTTGTTGAATGACACCTCTGTCATGGCCAGAGGGGGTCCGTATTGCTTAAACTGGCAACTTTAAGGAGGGTGGCAGGAACCCTGACACACAAAAAACAATTATAAATTGCGATTTGTGATGACACGCCGGACTGTTCACTTTTTACTGGAGGGGGTGTTAGTGTCTGTCAAAAATACGATAATAATCAATTATTTCAAATTTCTGTGAAAAAATGCAGGATCAGTAAAATCAGACCAATTTACATAATTATGCGATTTTCTTCGCTTAGATACTATTTATGCAAATAATATGCAGCTTTTAAGAATCATGCGACCCCCGCATATTGTAGCCCTTTACTTGATTTTAAGGGATGTTCTGCGATTGCAGAATCGTGTTTTTCCGGAGAGTCTTTTACATTACTCCAAATAAGCATGTACATATGGCTTTTTTTTATTTGCCACACATCACTTTCAATTTGATTTTCCACCTAATTGTTAATGAAATGCATTAAAGTTAATGTGAAAATAAATTTTGATTTGAGCATCAGGAAGCTTGACCCTGAAGTTTTCAAAAGGACCAAACAGACTTCAGATACCAGGAATCTGCAACTTTATTAATGTATGAATTGTTTTTGGATATAAAAGAGCAATCACTGAGGTACAAATCTCATGGACTAAAGTTACAGGTATTAAAGCGTTGCTTTCTGTTGCTTTGTTTTACAGCCCTATAGTTGCATGAACGTTGCTTTAGCAGTCAAATTAGAGTTAAGGTTGGTCTGCAGGAGGAAGGTAAATGTCTGATGGCAGCAGGAAATTGCAGGAGAACAAAGGCAGGAAGTTAAGAGCAGAGTTCACCTCATTAAGGAGGCAAACACTGACCTATGGAAAGAACAAAAAAAGGTTGGGAAAAACAAGAAGATAACCGGCAGGTACTATAGAATGGTTGCTGATGTTTATTACTGTAGACCGTATATTAAAATGTATATGTAAACTGAGGGTTTCAAACAAACAGGTTTTCTTCTAAAATCCTGTTTTATTTTTTCAACTTTCTGTTTTTTTAACAACTCGTCAGTTTGCTGGTTGTTAGATCTGGAGTCTGATTGGTGCACAATGGCTTTAAAAAAATCAATAAACACCAAACCTGTTTCATTTAATTTAAATGGAATAATAAAAAGGAGAAATGTTGGACAATTAAAGAGAGAGGTCCCTGACATGTGCGAGGTCTGCAAGTTCATACACGGACCAGCGATCAGTATGTAAATAACTTGATTTATAAGAAGTTGACATTTCAAGGTCGGAAGTATTTTTGTGTTGGTGGCAGCCTGAGCAACCTGCTACATTTATGCACTTAGCGGGCGCCTTTTAATCAAAGTGACTTACAAACGAGGGTTAAACATGGAAGTACAACAAAACACTGTCTAGGCTATTGTTAGGTTACTCAAATGCAGTTCATATGTATACCTATATATGTTTTTAACGCAACACTAAGTAACTTTTCCAACTTCATTAAATATTTTCATAACTTTTGTGTTTATATGTTGCCTTGCAGCTCCGTGAATGACACTTCTGTCATCACCCGAGGGGGTTTGTTTCGCTTTAAGCGGCACTAAGCAACTTTGAGGAGGGTGGCAGGAACCCTGCCACGCAAAACAACTACAAATGATCTGACTGCTTTACGGCATACGTCACTTCCCCCGTTTCTTATTTTCAACATCATCATATGACATTGTTTCGCCACAATTAGATTCATCACCTCATCACTGTTAATCCTTCACACAGACACTGGAAACAGAAATGTACTTCAATCCAATTTTAGGCGACGAAGAGATCAGGATTTTACCTCTCTATTTGCTGGTGCTCAAGGGAAATGCAGTTTTCCTTCAGGCAAAACACTACCGCTTTTGTCCTCAAAAGAACCTCAATGAAATGATTTATAAGCTCAAAAATAAATAAATGACATCTCAAATTATATAAACACAGATGTACCAAAATGCTTGTTGAGTTGTTATTTAAGTTAGCCAATGAAATCACGTTTTGCAAATATGAAGGTTTTTCTTCCAATTTTAAACACTCACATATTGTTAATTGAATTTTTATACTGCCATACTATAAACATTTAAAAATGGCTTCACCATGACTGCAGAGTGGCTTCAGATGATGATCTGTGGTTGAGTTCGTCAGATCAAGCCGTGATCTGTCATGTCAGGATCAAGACTTTCCGACTAATGGCATTTAAATCCGTTTCCTTTAGCAGGAAGGATTGTTTTCTTCTAGTTCAGGTTCCAGAAGAGCTTTTGAAAATAATCCATTGCCCAAAAGCTTGAATAGAGATTGATGTGCCTGAATGCAAAAGTGTCTTTTTCTTTTTAGAGAAAATTTCTGTGTGAAACAATAACAGATCCTTGGTTTGCCTAGAGGTGTTTTTGTTTAACTTAGTCTCTGTGATAAAGTGACAGATATTACACGATATTACAATTCTTATTAGCTGTATAAGCTGATGTTGTATCTGCCTTCTGATTGGATGATCTATGCTTCCCGACAGAACCAGGAGGAAATGATCACCTAAGCACATTTAGTCCTACATTCAACCGAGCATGCAGACTGGATCCGTGTCTCTGACTCCATCAAAGACAGCAAAAAACTTGGGGTGATGCTTGATGACCAGCTCACCTTTAAAGATCATGTTGCCTCTGTTTCTCGATCTTGTGGCTTTAAATTACTAAACATAAGAAAGATATGTTGATACCCAACAGTCCAGAATTTAGACCAGCTTGTATGGTAAAACCCTTACGAATGATCCAGAACGCGGCTGCGCGTCTGGTCTTCAGTCACCCCGTAAAGTCTCATGTCACCCCTCTGTTCATGGAGCTTCACTGGTTACCCCAGGCTTTCTGAGTTAGTTTGTGCTGTGTCGACAATTTTCTTATACATTTTGTAAATTTACACTGCACTTGCGCTCCTCGTTGTGTCTGTGGAAGTGGGAGACCACAGCAACTTGAAAATAGCTAAAACCCTTGAACTGGATATTATAACAATTTAAACACCAAATATACTTTAATATTCATTCTGATCCCAGCCTACAAAGTGCTTAAGGGTACAGCTCCCATCTACTTGAATACTCTTCCAAAGGCTTATGTCACAGCTCTTTCACTTCGGTCATCACTGGATTGTCATCTAGCAGTGACTACACCGCACTTAAAAAAATCCAGACTGTTTTCTTGTGTTGTTCCAAGATGGTGGAATGACCACAACAAGAGCAGCGTCCCTGTCTGTCTTCAAGAAACTCTTGAAGACCCACCTCTTCAAAGACCGTCTCCTACCCTAACTCTTACCAATACCTCCATACCCCCTCTACTACTCTCTCTGTACTTCCCTCTATCTCTTCACTGTCACCACTGACTCTGACTAGAGATTTTTCTCTAGATAGCTAATCGTCAGAGGACATTGAGGATTTTTCTTTCTATTGCTATACCGCCCAATAAACACAATTAGCCATAGTAAGCCTGTCCTGTACAGAGATGGGCCGAATTGCCACTCACCTGATACTTCAAAAGCAATATAGAAATTATATATTGCAGTTTGCGAATGCACAAAGGGACAGGGATCTACAATTTAAAGGAAGGGCAACTTTTGTGCTGTAATGACCATCGTACCATGATTGTCATTACAACACAATATTTACAGGAACTTTGAAGAACGGAGGGTGGCAGGAAAGAGCATTTTAGGCAAATATGGAAGAAACATCTAGAGACATTAGCCAGGAAGTTAAAGCTCAACTTCATTGGATACTGTGGACAAAAGGACACATATTTTTCATTCGAAGCCTTTTTTCGTGGCCTGAAGATGTTGCTTTTTTGTTTCAGTGCGATTTGCAACACTTTCAAAATATTTTTCTTTGTGTATAATAAAACACACATAAATTAATGTAAAAACTGTGTTTTCCATATCTTAATATACCCTCAATACATTGACTATTTTCTTTTGGATATAAACTATTAGTTGTAATGTGGAAAGCAGCTTGATTTAAAGTTAGCAAGAGAAAAAAAAAATCGGCCAATAGAAAAAAATGACTAATCGATAGTTGTGGCCCTACTTGAGCTCAAACGAGTCTTCAAAACGGACGCTTATCCTAGACGTACAGATGAACTGGTTGCAAAGTGACTTCAGAACCCTAAAGTCAAAGTTTTGATCAAAAAAAAAAAGATAAGCTGGACCTTGATCCACTTCAAAAAGTAAAAACAAAGGTGTCTCTTTATTCCCTGTATGTAAATGAAACCTCTGTAGTGAGATCCTGCCATGTATGCTTGTAAAGTTTCTAGTGTATCATCTTACATCTTAGTACACTTGAAACCAGACAAAACTAACTTACAAGTGACTTTTATGTATTGTTTAGGTCAATAGTTCTTGTATATTGTTAAAAGAAATACTAGTTCCAGTTATAACAAAGTTGAAAAACACAGAAAAAACTTAAAAATGGCATAAATTTTAATCAGTGTTCGGGAATGATTCACTTAAAATTAAGTCCTGTATCCTGATGGAAAGTTACTTGTTGGTTTTGGTTTTTTAAGGGCATATTAACATATTTTTAACTACAGATTAGACAAAAACACTTGGTAAGATTTTGTGTTTTTGCAGTGTAAAAGCTCAGAAACAGTGAAGCTGTGATTTACATTAAAATCTGTGTCATCCTGCATTAAATTCAGTTAATTTACTTTATAGAGCACCGTTTATTTCAACACATCGAAACATAATTTCGATCTAATCATAAGACATTCCAATCTTATCTTAGCTATCAAACAATGCATAATCTATTTAAATGTGGGTAAAACCCAGTAGAGTTTTATCTGATGTGATAAAATCCTGCAACAGTTTTGCAAAATAACAGTTTAAAAATGAAAGAATTGAGGTCGAAATACTGGAAATGAAACCTGAGATTCAGGATCTGTTTGGATGATTTTGTCACAACTTTCCCCTCCTTACCTCTAAACGTGACGCTGGCCAGAGGGTCTGTTCGCCTCAGGTTGTTGGCGCGCTGGAGAACGCAGCGTAACATGGCTAAAGACGAGTCCCACAAGGTTCTGAAGTTGTAGTTACTCTTTCCCGGCTGAACGGACGAGGAGTGGCCAGCTTCAATGGTTTGAAAGGATCCAGGGATGCAGGAGGAACGACTCACATCACCAAACAATGGCAGCAGCCATCAACAGAGATCTTCTTGGCTGGTCAGAAAATGTATCTCCTCCAAACGAGGTCCTTGGAGTGAATAATCCCACAGGTTGTGTCTCTTTTTAACCTCAAACTCTTTCTGGTTTCTCGACTCTGTCTGAATCTCCTGTATAGGCCAGTGAACTAAACAAGCCTGTCGGGAACTCACACGCCTCACATCCAAAGGAAATCCCAACATTTCCTGTTCTCTTTTCCTCTCTTATCTCCAGATTGTTTTCTTCTTCTTCACCAAATGTTTTGCCACAATTAAGTCTGTTCCTTCCTGCTTCTAGCCGCTTTTGTCTTTCTCTGTTAGTCTCACATTTGCTCTCGCTCGTTTGGTAAATGTTTTACGTCTGACAATCTGATGTTTGCAGTAAAACCAAGACGGCTAAAAGTCCTGTTGGTTTACCTCTGAGGTTTTCCATTTCTGAACAATCCAACACTTGTATGACCATAAAGGTCAATAACTACCAAGTCTAATTAAGGTAAATTAAACTTTGCTTCAAATCACGGCTTTAAATAACTTTTTCCCCTTTCAGACAGGTTATTGAATTAGCTTTTCTTTAAACATTTATCTAAATTAATTCAGAAATCCCCTATGCCAGGTCTAATACGACCGTAAAAAACAGCCCAAACAGTGAGATAGCGCAACCTACTGGTGCAGAACTGTCACCACAATAACCTTTTAGAGAGCGAATTCAACTTTACAATAAAACATAGTCACTTATAAATCTATGGGAATTTTTGTTGGAGATACAAATATAAAGCTGGTCATATTTACTAAATTTTAAATGGTAATGAAATAATTTTTTTAGTTCTTGGTGTTTTAATTTGTGATATGAAGAGTGCTTCCCATACAAATTATATACATATATATACACATATATATAAACACATATATATATATACACACACATATACGCGCACATACACGCGCATATATATACACACACACACACAAAGTTTAATGGCTATCTTTTTCCCCTTGTCCTGTTGAGGCAAACCTGATGGTATTAATAAACAACTTGGCACAGATAAAACATTGTGATCTCTATAGTGTGTGATTGCGTGTGAGCATGCAGCAATTGTGATGTAGGTCCTACATGGATTATGCTCAGCCTTGGGTACAGAGGGCCACCGCCACCCGCCCTGCAGGAGCCCAGAGGGAACACAAGAAAGCGCCCCCAGCATGAGGGATTTGTGAACCGATAGACGTGCTCTTCCCTTAGCATAGCGGCCCAGGGCCCAGTCAGCCTGCAGGTGTGTGCAACTGCGAGGATTCCAATACCGTAATAGTATAGGAAGGCTACAGGACACCCAGACCCAGCCCCATTCATACATGCTCACTCACTCATAAAAGGATAAACAAAAGAATAGAAAAACAAGTAAGACAACCCCCCCCCCCTTTTTACTTTAATTTATGTCTAAGCTTGACTAAATTTGATCTACGATACATTCAAAAAAGTCAGACCGACTTTAAACTTTATCTGAACCTGAAAACACAGATTGAACGCTAAATTTACAGTATCTAGCAATCTTTAATCGACTAATTTAGATAAAATCTCTATGAAGATGTGTGGTTTGAGGCGGGTAGCCTACTACAAAAAAAATAAATAAGAAAGATATTAACAATTAGTACAATAAATAACAGAGCTGGTTGAAATTCGTATTCGCTTATTAGCACATAGAATGCTGCTGCAATCCATTCTTTCTTTACTGTTTTATGAAGCTAGAACGTTAGAATAATAACTGGTATGCAAAATAAATAGCTACTTAAATGTCTGTAATGTTTATTGTAAGTAACAGCTTATAGTGGAAATAATCTTATCGCCAACTTTGGCTCCAGCATTGCAAAACACCAACGTGTTCTTTCCTTAAACCTTTATGAAACAAATAGTTTTCCATTCTGGCTAAACTAAACAAGGCTAAAATGGGGTATTAATTGATTAAAAATCAAACACACAAACGATAGAAACACCGGTAATAACATAAATAGGACGAAGCATTCAAAAATGCGTCAGACATTCAGGCACGCTAAATGCTACATGCTGTTAATAAAATACTAGATTTAAATTGAAACAATGACGTTTTAACTTTTTTTTTTTCACCCAATTTGGTTATTATTTAGAGCTAAATGTCAAAATAAAGAGCAGAACCACAGAAAAGCTGCTTAGCATTAACTATAATTCAACAGTTTTATTCAGGTCTAGATCTTTGCCTCCATAGTCACAAGTTTATCCTTGTGTGTGTTTCTGAGGAACGGCTGCCGGCTCTGCCGTTTTATTACACAGGAAAACATTTGTGCTCAAACAGTATCAAAGCTTTAACACCATTAAATAAGACAACCAAATGTTTACTTAAACAAATGGAAAAATAAATTCAATAAAAATAAAGTTTTCAGCACAAAATGCCAATAAATCATTTTTTGGTGTTAATGAAAATGTACAACCATTGTTTAATGAGGATTTAACCATATGTTGATGAATATATTTAAATCTGTTAGAGTGTCAGAGTGCGATCAATGACTCGAGCAGAGGTGGAATATGAGAACAATTTATTTGGGGAAGAATAAAGAACAGAACATAAACCGAAACAAAAGGCAACACGGAAACAGAACAGGGATAACGCAGGGATGGAACGTAAACAAACGGAGGACTGAAGCGGGACGCGAGGACTACAAACATGAATTAACAAAACAAATAGAAATAAACCAGCAGATAAACACGGGATGTGAAAATAAACAAACTAATAATAATACAAGAAGAAAAGCAGGAGGAATCAGAAGCAACAAGGGAGCAAACAACTGAGGAATAAAACTACAAACAGCAAAGAAGGACACGAGGGTAACAATAGACTATAAAGAAACAAAAACCATAAGGAAATAACTAAAAGGGAACGGAGGAAAAAGAAGGAGGAGGAGGAGGAGTGAGAGAAAAACCAGCACAGAGAATCAGCCAGCAAGAGGGGAAGGCTTACTGGGAGACGTGGAGGAACTGGCAGGAGAAGGAGCAGAGAGACAAGGAGGTAAGCAGACGATCCAGCGGTGAGTGAATGAGTTAACCGGGCTTAAATACTGAGGAGCAGGAGGTGGGGTGGTGGAGATGATGATTGGATGATTACAAACAGATGTGAGTGATAATAATGAGGGAAAACACAGAGAGAAGAGGGACAGAGAAGGTGAAACTAGAGAACAGAGAAAAGAACAAAAACAAAGACTAAACCAAAATAGAAAATAACCTAAAGAAAACAATAACTAATAACAAAGTAAAACAAAGCAACTACAACAAATAAAACAGCAAACTACCAGAGAACAAAAACACAGTTACGGTACACGTAGAAGAATGTAAATCCTTTCACTTCTATAATTTTAACGTAAAAGTAAATTTTTACCAGGTTGTGCTATTATTTAAAGCAACACTAAAGAAGTTCAGTTTTCTTGGATTTTGGTGCCCAGTGTGAACAAAAGTGGTAGTGTTTTGCTTAAATGAAGACTGCATTTCCCATGAGCACCAGCGCATAGTGAGGTAAAAATCCTGGTCGCCTGTAGTTGGATTTCTGTTTCCAGTGTCTTTGTGAAGGATGAATAGTGATGAGGTGATGAATCTAATTGTGGTGAAACAATGTCATACGATCACGTTGAAAATAAGAAACGGGGGAAGTGACGTATGAAGTAAAGCAGTCAGCACAGTTGTAGTTGTTTTGTGTGTCAACTTATATTATACAAAATACTTATATATATACAAAAGTCATGAAAATATTTTATGAAGGTCAAAATAGTTACTTAGTGTTGCTTTAAAACATATGTGTCAGACTCACGGCCAGATACATGTACATGCCGGGCCGGATGTGGCCTACATCCGGCCCGGCATGTACATGTATCCGGCCTGATGGATCATTTTATATATTATTTTTATTAAATGCCAGGCGATATGAAGCGCAGGTAACATAAAAAACTTCAGATCCCACAATGCACTGCTTCAGCTGCCAGGCAAGTCGTGCCTTGTTCAGTCAGCCTAGCTTATGACTCAAACTTTGCACGTTTGGTAGCAGATATCTGTGTGAGCAGCTAATTTATTTTATTTTCTATTATTTTTTAATATATGACATAAGAATAAAGACATTTTAATGTTTTTTCTTTTATGGTTTACTTTTCTCCTAATTTATGTAATTTAGGTCGGATACATTTTTTTAGAGAACATAATATAAATTATTAAAGGATTAAGTTGATTTATTCCAGAATAAATATCCTTCCTGTTTTTATTAGTATTAATGTTTAAAAGAAAAGAGACAATTTAAGTTTTTTAAGTTTTAGTATGTTCAATAAATGTTTATCCTGTTTGGCCCTCAAACTCACGTGTGTTTTGGACTTTGGCCCCCTGTGCAACTGAGTTTGACAGCCCTGTTTTAAAATATATCTCAATAAAACAACCAATCCCAAATGTACTATTAATAAAAATAAAATAGAAAATTCGTTAATGTATTAGTAGAAAAAATGACAAAAACAAAAGCATGGTTTAAGTTTTGGTTTGATTGCTCAAAGCAGTGTAAATAATAACCACATTCACTCAGTCACAATCACTAACACATTCATACACAGATATGTAGTCGACTTAAAGTGAAGTGCCTTGCTCAGGAGCACGTCAGCATGCGACTGGAGAAAGCTGCCATTGACCTTCCAATGGCAGAACTAATACTTTACCTAGCATTGGGTTCTGGTGTTCAAGGCAGTGGCCATTGTTATCATGTTTGGCCTTTTTCACATTATTAGATCTTATTATCTGACTTTAGGTCATTTTTTTTATGGTTCCATAGATAACCATAGTAACAAGGTGGTTCACATCTGGGTGCAGTAGCGAAGAGGAAGGAGAGAGAGAAGGAAGTTTAAGCCATCGATTTTAAAGGGAAATATGAGCTCACTAGCAAACAACCTCTGCAGAGAGACAACCCTGAGCATCCTTTTCACTAGACTGCTAAACAGAATGTCTTCAGTCAGAGGCATAAATTTTTCTCAGTCGCACAGACCACTAGAGGACTGCTGAAGAAACATTCATTCCTATGAACAGAACTAGCTTAACGTTGGCAGAACTTTTATTTATGATATGGATGGGAAGAAGCATAAATCATGTTGACAGGTCGGCCCAAGAAACTGTCTGTTTGTTCTCTGGATTTAGCTCAAATGATGGACCAGAATCCCTGATTCTCTGTCCATGCCAGCTTGACTAAAAACAGGAGGAGCGCTGTGTGTTCCTAAGCCTGAAAGAGCAGCGTTAACTATAAACACAGCCAGGATTTACAGGAAACACATTGCCATTTTTCTTCCCTGTCCGTCACTTCATTCTCAATTTAGCTGCTGACTCTTTCCCATCACCCTTACATTGTTTCCTCTCTTTTTCGGTCGGCTCCGCCCTATAAAATATTAATAATTTCAGGGTTTGATGCAACTTCAACCCCAAAAGCGGGAGTTGCATTAAAGCAGAGATATTGCTTTTTTCGTTTCACGCTCTTTCATGACTTTTGACCCTTTCGTGGGACCCTGAGAGCCATGCTCGCCATCGTCCATACCTTCGTAGGTGACGCTGCAGTAGGCATCACTGATGTCGTCGTCCGGCGTCTGCAGACGCTCCGCGAACAAAATGAACACACGCAGCATTTTTCTCTAAACACACACAAGCTCAGATCCTCTGGATCCCATCAAATCAAACATGAGGATCCACATGAGGGCAGAAAAACAAGCCCCCCCAAAGACAAATCTAGGGAAGTCATGGTAGATCCAGTTAAAGACAGAGACAGGAAGAGGAGAGACAGAGAATGAATAAGGACCCTCGCCAACCCCCAGGACTCGAATAGCTGAACCTTACTGCACAAGCTGACTCATGTACGCATACACACACTGTCCCTTCAATCACGGCTGGCTTAAAGGGCCACACACACCCTGCGGCCCGTATTTTCCAATCATTACAAGCTCTAAACCTCATGCTGACATTCATCTATACACTGCCTAACCCAAAAAGAGTAAATAATAGTAAAAAAAAACAGCATAAAGTATTAAATCTGAGGTTCAGTTTGGACTATGAAGTTTATAAAGGATCTAAAAACTCATAATTTTAGAATTCATCCACTTAAAACCCCATAAAAAAATGTCATTTTTATCTTTAGCTGATTTTCATCAAGCTTGATTAAGCAGTTGCTGTAGTTTTTTGGTTTTTTTGTGCTTACGATCCACATTTGATTTTGACTTCACAGCAAACTAAAGTCAGTGACCATGAGCTGATATGTATTATAGTTACAAATACATATTTTAATACAGTAAAATACAAATGTATAATATGGTGAGCTTATTGGAATTAAATAGCAAACACGAGAAAGGAGAGATTATGAAAGAAAGTACAAGTAAGGGAACTTGGCACACAGGAAAACAGGTGGGTCTGGCAAATAGAAGACTAAATTGGGAGGCTTTTTAAGTCAGGGTAGTGATTCCAGTGAAAAAGAGTTGGTTGTTGGTAAATTACAAGACATGACTCAGAGGGTAATTTTAGATATAGAGCGACTTGAGAAAACTCACTAGGAATTAATGAATAAACAATGAACAGGAAAACTCTTAACTAAAAGATTTAATGAATATTTTTTTTTTAAACTGAAGACCACAAAAAAGATAGAAAGAATACTCTGGGAAAACTGCGACAGAGCATCAAAAATAATCAAAATACAAAAAACTTTAAACTCAAGGTGATGAATAAAACTCAGCATCCGCAGGATTATGACATGTCGAGTCTGGGACAAGATAGCACCAAAGAAGAAGGGCATTAAAGCAGCCCCACATTAAGCAGAGCTCAACATGTCATGAAAAGTAAATATGACTCGATCAGAGGTGGATTGCGAGAAAGAAATATGATTTATTTTAAGAATGAATAATGAACTGAGAAATAATGCGGCACGGAGGAGGAAAACAGACCGAAGAAAAACGCGGGCAGAAAAAATAAAGGACAATAAAGAACTAACTAATAAACAACAACGAGGGGCGCCAGAAAAACCAGATGCTACGAGTAAACAAAACGACAGAAGAAATAAACTAATGGAGGAAACCGGAGGAAACGAAAGGGGAGAGAGACCAGCAGGGGGAACTTACCGAGAGAGATGAGGACTGGACCGCGGCGAACAGAACAACTAGGAGACGTAAGGTAACGTACGATCCAGCGGTGAGTGAATGAATGAACCAGGCTTAAATACTCAGGAGCAGGATGTGGAGCAGTAGAGAAGATGACCAGATGATTAGGAGGGGTGTAAGTAATGATGAGACTCAGGCTGAGGAAAAACAGAGAGAGAGAGAGAATAGGGACAGAGAGCAGGAGGAACTGGAGAATACAGAAAAGAATAACAAAACAAAGACTCAACCAAAATAAAAAATAACCTAAAGAAAACTGTAACTTAACCTAATTTCTGCTGTTGTTTGGGTGGCGGCCATGTTGGAATCTGGAGAGAAGTTAAGCGTGAACACCGTCGATTTTCCAGACACGGGAGCTGTGTTTTAAGGAAGCATATGTGACGTGAACTGTATCACTGCTATGGCGGTTAGGATATCGATGTGGATAAAATCTAATGATTCATCCAGATTTTATGGGGAAAACATCCCTTGTTTGTTACACTTACCCCAAACTGTTTCCATATCCAAACCATGAATAAACGTGTTTCCATGTTCTATAGTTCTTAACTCAAGGAACTGTGAGTACTTACACTGAAAGAGCAAATCAGCAACCATTAACATAGTACTTCAAACAAAATCTAAAGATCTAAAAGCCTATGTATGTGAATGATCAATCTTACAGCCAAGCCCTTTCAGCCCTATGACTATGATAATCCTAATCTCGTGCTTTGGGTCAAGTAGTGTTTTAGAGTAAGACAAAAAGAGGCAGTTATGGGATTTTACAGCCTGAATGTTTGACATTAAAGGCTGTCCAGACCTCTCACAATGACTTTAAATTGCATCTTTTGACCCACTGGTGAAGGATGATATAAAAAATCAAAGTGACGAGAACAGCTGATAATGTTTGCTGAAGAGTCCAGGCTGGAATATGGCAGTTGGGGATTTCTGGTGCCCTTCTATTTATAAACTGACCCACTTGGCTGCAAGCGTTTCAGTCTGTCCTTGTGGGAAGTTTGCTAACCTTAGAGTTGCATATAAAGTCTCTGTGTTGACCTTTAAGTGTTAAAGAATCTGAAATATACAGTTGCTGATATCTGGATATGAAGGAAAATTTACATTTATAGATAACAGTACCTACATCAGATTAATTATACTATTTAACAAGGAAAAAAAAAATGTGTCTGTGACTATGCTATTTATAACATAATATGTCGACAATATGAAACAAATAAATATCCTGTATTGTCAAAATTAATTATTCAATATTGAAAGATGTATTCTGGCTCAACGTAGCGGCATGTTGGAGAGGGTCTCTTACTTCTGGTGTTCTACATTTTGTTTTCTACAGCAGATTACTTTTGTGGATCTGAGGAGCGACCATATTGGATCTCAAAGTCAGCATCATTAAAATGCTCCCACTTCAGGGGCCATTGCAGTTGCTTTTTCTGACCTATAAGTCGGAATATCTGAGTTCCTAACCCCTTACTGAAGATACTATGATGGCAGGAGTTATGGCAACATTTAATTATCATTTGGGATAAATAAAGTATTTCTGAATTAATTTGAGTTTTAATGATCTAGATTTAAAATGTAAAAAGAATATATATCACAATATTTTCAAAGGAGGATATGGCAAATTGAGAAACTTTTTAATTCTTTTGGTGATTTAATACACATTCAAGTCAGAAGGCAGTGGTTGATGGACCGAATGAAGGAACAATTAAGAAACAGAAGAAGAAGGAAAAAACTTAGAACCGTTACTGTCGTTTGGGTTTTTACAACAATCTTATATTTCAGTTACCGCATCTTGCTTTGGATGTTACGTCACAACATCACCGCTGGGACCAATCCTGCTAAGCTTACCGAAGCGGAAACAGTTGTTTCTTTTTTACAAAGTTTGGCGCCACTGTTTTGTTAAATGTAACATATGTTTTTTTGTTTTAAAGTAGTTTGTTTTTTGGTTAAAGAACTATTCACGATTTAATTGTTATCTGATCAAAAACAGACTTGGAGACGGAAAACTAGCAACTAACTACAGCTGGGAGTTCTTTAACAATGCCTTCAGAACCTGCAGGAGTTAATTGGCAGGATACTGAATCCTCAGATGTTTACAAATATAAACAAAAACTCTTGATAATATGCGGCATTGAGTGAAAAATGTGGGAATTGTTGTTTAGAAATGTAGGGAGAATAAACATGCTCCTCCCACATGTAGTAAACAGCAAACATGACATAACATAGCAGCATAGCTGAGCCCGTTACTTAGTCCCCTTATGCTAACTTAGAGTCTTGGACCATTTAAGGTTATCAATAACGTAGTATGAGCAAAATATGAACATTAGTTCTGAAATCCAGAATCTGTCTAAGAACGAAGCCAGTTGTTACTAACTTAAAGCTCCTGTAGTAAGACGCTCGATCAACTTCAGTCCATTTGCTTTTATTAGTTTACGGGGCAGATTTGACACATCCAATATGGCCGACGCACTGACGTGTGTTTGTTATGGTGGCGCGCGGGTTGATGTGGACACTGTTGTTATGCGCTGTGTTATGGTTGCTCTCCGCTGTTAGGACACTACTGGCAACGAAGCAAGTATTGTCAGCTTGCAAGGAATCTCTCCAAGCGAGGAACTAGATCTCAGGAAGGCTTTGAGGAAAATTGGATCAGTTATGAACCACCTGCTTCCACTCAACAAGGCACAAACACACACTGAAGTCTGTAGCGACGACATATCCCAAGCGGTATCTGTGAGGTTAATAGTCTAAGGAGTTATGTACTTTAATTTTCCATGCTAATGTGATATTTAGCCAGATTGGGCAGCAGATGCTCACAGCGGACACTAAAGACGTAAAAACAGATGAAGGACGAGCGTAACTCGCCATCGCAGGATCATGTAACATCTGTGTATCAACTTTCTTTGCGTTGGTTTCAGGTTTACGTTGAGCTTCAGATGAGGATCGGCTCGTTTGGTACAGCTCCCTGAAGCGAGGCTGCGTACACAGCGTGGAGAGGCTGAAGGTACCAGACGACATTGTGGTCGCACTCTCTGCGTTTGTGTTTGTAGAATTTAGAAAAACTGCTGAGTGAAGATTTTTTATATTCCAGAACGGCTTGACCCGATGGGGAGGATTCAGTCCCGAAAGATTGGAAGTTGAATCTTTTCACAGTAATTTATTTAGGACAAATTTTGTCTTCCTAATTTACGACATTTGGATTTTATTTCTTCCTCAATAATAAAAAACGTAGTTTTACAACTGCAGTCTCTCAGGGTTTCTGAGGGTGATTAAAAGTAATTCAATAGATTTTTTGAAAATTAAGACCTTGAATATCATTAAAAGCATAAATTCAGTCCAGTGGCATTAAAAAAATACATTCACTTGATGGAAAAAAAACATTGTAATGTGAAAGCCGTTGCCTCATTTATGCTTACACTAAGCCTTGAGGTAAGCTCAATATTTTACCGCTCTGGTTCTTCCTCTCCTGCTTCAACTCCGACATGTTTTCGTCTCAGATTTTCACTTAGAAAAGACTTTCGCACATTTTCGTGCTCCACCATCTTGCTCAGGGCAAATGTGTTTATGAAGCCATGCACCAGCAAAACAAGGTTAACGATTGGCGGATTTCTTCTTCTAGCATTAGGAACCTTTCTTAGTAACCGACGACTTTCTGTTTCCATGGTGTATTAATAAAATGTCACACCAACTCTTCAGAACAGACATGATATACATTATCTATGTGATCTACGTGCAAATTATCCTGTATGAATTTTTTGACGGATTCCAGAAAATGAAATAAAACAAAAGTACCTCATGTCTACTTCTAGGTACGGTGGGGGATGTATGATCCTGTGGACCTCCCTTTCAACCACAGAGACTTTTTTGGATAGTTTTCTTTAAGTGCTCTGCCTAATAATGATACAAAACATGTCACCACATGTAAAATCTGACCAATTATGTGTGTTTTTCGGTTGGCTGCAGAAAGTTTTCCCTCAAGCCTCCAGGTTCTCCAATATCATACTGACGGGTTTCTGTGGATCGCCGTGGAACCACATTCAGGTCACCTGTTTGGTCTCCAGTTATTCCCTCCACACAGATCCAGTCTCTTTGCTTTTTGACGTGATCGTCTTGCCGACCACGTGCCGTGTTGTTTTTCTCTTTTCTAAAACCTTTCCCTATGTTTAATCTTTGTTTTTCTTTCTTTCTCATGTCCTAGTTATCTGTTCCACTTTCCTCCATCTCTTTTTGCTTCTTGTTTTTCTTAAAGGCTCTTGGGTTTGTCCTGGTACGACTAAAACATCTGTAAGTGATGAGGCAACGAATCAATCTTCATGAAATGAAGAACGTTACAGACAACCCTGACGATCCTCTTCATACGACTGTTCAAAATGACAAATTTGTGCTTTATTATCTTTCCAGCCTAAAAAAGGGGGTTACATTTTTTTTAATAGTAAATAAGACTAAAATGGTGCATTTAATTTCAGACTAAAAGTTTTGTCACCCTAATCACATATAGCTTTTATAAAAGCAAACAATTGGAAATGTTTTCAAATATATACCGTAATAGGGAGATGAATAATTGCTGTCTTAAAGAGAAGTGAGAAAGTAACAATAATTGATTTTTTAATTGATATAATGACGTGTACTGCTGCTTAAGATATTGTTTCTTTTAAATGTGTTTTTTTCATATCCTAATATATTCAAAATAATGAATAAATGTTCTGTAAATGTGATGTTCTACAAAAAAAAAAAAAAAAGAACAAGCCACAATACAAATTAAATCATAAATTTAAAGTTGGGAGAGTGTTTTATGGACGATCCGTTGTTTTAAATCATTGACAAATATATATAGTTGTCACAATTTTATTTTATGTATTTTTTTGTTTCTTTATTTTATTAGCTAGAATATTATAGTTGTTCCCTCTGTTATAATTCCCTCTGGAAATTGTGTTTAAGTGGTTTTTATTGGTTCATTTGATGTTTCTGGTTCAGACTCCCACCAACAGGGGGCGCCAGAGAAACTCGTCCCTGTTTGAGCAGCTGCAGCTGATAGGACCTTCCAGGTAAACGCAAACAGCAACGCTATGTGTAAATATATACCAACGTTTCTTTTAAACTAGGATAATTAAACTTAAACGAGCTTTAACTGTAGTTTTTTGTCCAGCTTCCTTGGTTCCGTTTTTAAACCGGTTCTTTGAACGAACCTCGTGAAGCTAACGTTAGCTTCTGCTAGCATTAAAATGACAGCAGCTGCAGTTAACGAAGCTCTTCCTGCTGTTTAAACAAAGCTAGCTCTGTTTCAGGTTCAAGTTTTGTTAGCTTGGGTTTAGTCTTGCTCTCTGGCGTGAGTTGCATGTTTTGTTTTTTTGTTTACTCAAAGGAAAACGACATAAGCTGAAAGTTTAACTGTTAAAACCTGGATGAAGCTAAGCGGCTAAAATGCTAAAGGAACCACAAACTGCTCTAAATGTTGTATTTTACTATAGTTCTGTTCTTAATATTTTCTGTTAAATATATTGGAAATATATATTTGGCCACTTGGTGTCGCTATTGAAGGAAAAACATAATTAAATATAGTTTTAGATTAAAAAATGACAAACTAAACAGTAGATTTTCTCAGGGGCTTAATAGAAATGTACACCATGACTATTACTGCTACTACATAGCACTACTATATTAATCACACACATCTAAACACAATACATTGGAGTTTGCAGTTCTAGTGAGCCAGTTATTGCTTTATTGACTTGGGTTTATGGTTTTGATGTAATTCTGTTGGATTTTCTTCCAATGAGCTGTGGAGAAAGTATCCATGGTTCCAGGTCCTTAATTGATCCTTAAATCTTAATTTTATTTGGTGTTTCCTGGTTTTGGATGGTCACCATCTCTTATTTGTAGAGAACAATATAATTTATAAAAAACAGCCTAAGAAAGCACATTCTCCAAATATTATTAGTGATGTATAAACATGTTCATTTGTATTTCATGAAACTGAAATATAAACTCTTTTATAAACTCTCTTTGATGGTAGGTTTTGTGATCTGAGGTGTAATGTTTTAGAAGTAGTAGCAGTAACAATGATTTGTTCATAGAATTGTGGGCAGAAAAATCTTCAATTTTCTTTTCTGGGAGAGTTAATTATTTTAGAAATCAAGTTTTGTTTTTAAGGGTAAACTTGGAAAGTTACGTTGCCACTCTCGGTCGCTCCTGAATGTGTGCGTGACTTAATCATCGGTTCTCTTTCAAGCGTTCCTTTAGTATCTCACTGTCTGGTCAGCTCCCCCACATCGGCCTCAAGAACACCGATTCCATTGCGACAGCCGTGATTGGCTTGCAGCTGGTGCCCAGAGGACGTCCTGGCATGTTGGCACCACGCCTGCTATCCATTCAGCACTACAGTTTAGCTCAACCCCTCGGCAACTCTGTTTTGGATTCAGTTGGAGAAGAAAGACGGAGCATTAAACCTTATTTTTTTCTGTTTGACATTGTCCAATTGCAGATATTTTAGTTTTCCATATTTATTTAAGGAAAAAATAATTTCTAATGTTATTAAACAATAAAAATCTGGAGATTAAAGCTGCAACTTGTTTCCATGGTTTATCAGCAAGCACATCTTTGTCCTCATATAATTAGCTTTGGATACGATTTTCTTGTATTGTCTTAAACCATAATTAATTTTTTCTTAGCTTGAACTGTTGATGCTGAAGCTCTCCCCAGCTCTTCCTCCCAGAAGACCCTGTTTCTCGCATCATGTCATCGGAGTCTTTACGGTAGTAGGAGTGATCCTAAATGTCTCCCTAAAGCAGATTGTTCGTCGCCTTTTTCCAGACTCAAGTTGAACGTCATCCAGTGAAGCGCAGAGGCCGAAATCTGCGTCTCTGTTGCATCACAGAAGGAACTGAAGTGAGTGTAAAAAGGAAGTGAGTCCAGGCCGGCTTTATCTTCAATGATTCATGTTTTCTTGCTAAATGTATCACCAACTGATATTAGAGTTAGCAAGGTTGCATTTTGTTCCCATGATTACCTTCTGTGACCTTGGTTCCTCTTATTGTATCAACCCTGTGATATTTTACCCTTTTTATTCTCTCCTGCCAGTGAAGACTAGATTGTCTGGGAAGAACCTGAAGTTGCTGAGGGACCGGGTCATGGCCAGCACCCATACCGGGACCCCCTCCACTCCACTACCTGCTTTCTCTTCAGGCGTTTCTCAGCTTTCGGACTGCTGTCTTCTCTTCCGCAGAAGTGTGGCTACCGCCTGAGTTACCACATTTTCTGAGATGTGACTGAGCCAGGCAGGACGCAGATTACCAAAGCACCGTTGGTTTCAAAGTACCAACCACTACACCAGTTGTTAGGATACAGACGATCGCACTGTCTTTCCCTGTTGTGGAACCGTTTATCTCCTTCACTTCTAGAGGATTAGTAGAACCATGTCATTTCCACCGTATAATCCCTTTCCCTCAAGTAATCGAAATCCCAATCAAGGTCAAACAGATCGTCTGGTTCTTGGTGGAAGATCACAGGTGGAGGACTGGAGGGCAAGACAAGTTATGGAGCCTAAATCTGACTTTAGCTCTTCTCCGTCATTGTCTGGGACTAACATTTCAGGAAGAACAATTCCTCATACGCCGATGAATTATAGGCCTGGACAGATAATGGGCCGCTCAGAAAGGGACCTTGGAAGATCATTTCTCGGAAGAACCCGAGAAGAGGTGACGCGTCCACCTTTAGACCATGGTTCCCGCTTTCTCAACCCTCAAAGAGACGAGTTTCCATCCACCAGTAGAAGTGAAGATTCGTACTATAATATAAACAGAGAGAGGAGGCCCAATGATGAAGGTGAAGGCAACTCCCTGGGCTGGTTGCAGATTTTGAAAAAGCCCACAGAGGAAAATTCAGTGAAGTTTCATCCGTCTGCTTCAGCCGACTATCCCAGCAGAAGCGAGGGTAGATTTTATGCATCCAACGATAGACAACCAGGGTCTGGCCCAAGAAGTTATGGCGAGCCAACCATAAGCAAACCAGAACACTGCGATGAGCCTCCTCCATCACAGTGCACTCCAGAGCTTGCTGCTGTCCTCCTCCAGCGATTTGGGCTTGAAAAAGAGGACTTGGAATATCTCCTCATGTACCCTGAAGATCAGATAAACTCTGACAATCTAGCTCAGATCTTGAAGGAGATTCGCCTCATGAAGGAAAGGAGAACTTCAGCTTTGTCCCGCTCTGACCCCCAACGCCGCAGCTCTGGAGAGATTTACCAGGACGAAATCTCAACCAAGATTTTTAAACCTGCCAAAGTGATTGACTATGGACATACAGGGAGCTATACTGTGGTTGGGGAGGACATTGGAAACTCTAGTAAAGTTAAGAGTGGTGGTACTGAAAGTATGCTTGATACCTTTAGCAGCAGTTACAACAAATCAGTAAAGCAAACTTCAGAGCTGAAGAGTGATGTTGAGGGTCCATTAAGTGATTGGATAGTTTCTCCTACGAGGTTCACTTCCAGCAGTTCTGAGACTCAACAAAGCAGCATCCCGTTCATTTCCCCAGGAGACGACGCAAGTCCGCCTGAAAAGCTGGTGACCAATGAAACTAAGGCTCCGGAGAAATTCATCCCCACATTAGTTCCTCAAAAGGAAACAGCAGATCTACCCATACAGTCCCAGGGCCAGCCAACCCAGACATCTGGGATTGGTTTCACCCCCCTTATTCTTTTAAAGAAAAATTCAGGAACAAGGAAAAGACCAAAATTTTCTAGTGCCAATATTTTAAAAGTCTGTAAGCCACAAGGAGAAGGGAAAGATGCCTCTTCAGGTGAGGTTGGTAAAGTTGCTTGTAAGCAAGACGAGCGTGTTGATGATCCAAGTAAAACTCAAGAGCGACGCCCAGAGGTCCCTAAGGAGCAAGTTAAAGGGAAGCTGACAAAGGAAGACCAGAAGCCTCAGCAAAGCAAAGCAGCAGCGGCGAAGGAGCAAACTAAACCGGCAACTTCACGTCCCGTTGCTTCCAGACATCATGCCGCTCCTCCAGGTCAAACCAACATGGAAGCAAAAAACTATCACAGTTCGAGGAAGTCGGTTTCCAGGAGCCAAGCTCCGAAATTAGAGATCTACAAGGGTCAACCGCCGCATTCCATGATCAACGACTATTTAGCTGTTGTACCGCCAGGTTTCCCACATAGGTGCACTCTGTGTGACAGAAGATGTGAAACCAAGAAGGTAAGTGGAGTAGTTCTTACATGTAGAAATGTTACAGTCGATGTTAGATTAAATTATCAAGAAGCCAGTTTTAGGTCTGGATTTCTTTGTTTGGAATTTACAAAAGTTTAGCAACACAAATTCAAATAAAACGTGTTTCTGAAGCCGGTTTCATTCTGTACATTTTTACACTTGAAGTGGATATTTTTTTTT
This sequence comes from Orestias chungarensis, assembly GCA_032876305.1. NCBI lineage: Eukaryota > Metazoa > Chordata > Actinopteri > Cyprinodontiformes > Cyprinodontidae > Orestias > Orestias chungarensis. Next base: position 2,034,310 of record JAVLVB010001152.1, read on the forward strand.
GTCAATTTTCATGCAATTTCTACAGCGTACCAGCAGCGCCTGTTCTTCGTGTTCCTCGTCCCTCTGCCTGTAACTCACGTTGTAGTTGTCCCAGGTTCTGTGTTTTGTGTCCCGATCCAAACCTTCCTGCCGTTACCAAACACTGAGGATGACAACATCAAACCTGACCAGACCACAAGATTTTTGTTCTTCTGAATTTTCTGGTTTTAATCATAAACTTTTTTGAATAATTAAGCCACTTGGTCGGTTGTAATTTTTAAACGAACGTTAGATTTTTGTTAAAATCTTTAAAAGTGGGAAGCAATGTGATTACAATGCATTTAAATTTCAATAAAATGTTTTGTTTGGTGATGAAACAAAAAGGTATTGGTTGTGGAACTCCTCCCTAACGTTTTTGTTCGTTCTGACGACCAGGATTGGCTTTCCCACCACATTACCAACACGCACCTAGAGAACCGCAAGATCCTTCTGAAACAGTAAGCGTTTTTTTCTCAACAAAAATTATTTTCTCGTCCCTGATGTTGAGTGTCTATGAAACTAGTACTTTTTAACAATATTCCATTTATTTCTATGATGGACATTTTATTCCCACGTCACGTAGAGGCACTTCACCAAAACATAATTTAAATCCAATCATACAGACATTTCAATTGATCCTGTTTATCAAGCAGTGTTTTAAGTTCAATTAATTATTCAAGTTAGTTTCAATGGTTTTCAGCGTAAGGGAACCCAGCAGCACCATTCACTCCTTCGGGATCAACAGAGTGGACAATAGGTTTTTGTCGTTGACTTCAAAGCTGTACGATCATACTGAGCATGCATGTAGCGAGAGTGGAGAGGAAAAACTCCCCTTTAACATAAGAAAACCTTCACTAGAACCAGGGTCACTTCAAGCAATTTTCCCTTGTGGGTTTCAAGGATGGTAAAAGCAGTGGTCAGATTGACCTCCAGCATCCTTAATTCGAAGCAACAGGACTAAAGAGATAGCACAGAATAGATTAACGCTTAGATTGAGAATTGACAGAGGTAGAGGTGGGTACAACCTTATCCCTAGAATTATTGACAACAATCTCCTATATCTTGCTGGAAAGTTACTGGTAAGTTAGAACCATCAGAAAAATAATAAGATTTTGTGGTTTTGTCGTGTAAATGTACACTTAAACTGATTTGTTGCCTGTCCAGCCTATAAAGTTGGCAGATTTAGCACTAATTCATGACCAGGTTGTGAAAAGTTCAAGCTGTAATTGCAGAATCTCTTTAATGGATGAAGTTTGGCTTTAATGCAACACCTTAGTTTGAGTTTCCTAATTATAAAAACCCACCAAAAAACTGTATTTTGTTTGTGTTTTAAAACTTGTTAATACTTATAAATTTCTTTCATGCACACATCCTACAGTTGTTAATCAAGGTGTATTGCCTATGTTACAGATATCCAGACTGGGCTAATGTGGCACAAGACTGGAGGTGCATATTTTTCCCCCCTTTAAATAAAAAATGCTTCAATTTAAACACGGCACTTAGGATTTAATTTTTTGTCTTTCTCTCTTGTTTTTTTTAGAATTTTGGATAAAAGAACTTCAAGCCAGCGAAGGAGTCGTTCCCGTTCTGACAGCTCCCACCGCCGTCAAAGGAGCAGCAGCTCGCGTTCTTGGTCACGATCCCGATCCCGCAGCCCACAACGCAGTCACAAAAGGGGTAAAAAGGCCTACAGCTGCTCGCGTTCGCGCTCCCGCAGCCCCCGGCGTCACCATGGCTCCAGGAGTACAAAAAAACACTGGAGTCACAGGTGTGTGAGGAGAAAAAACCAACATCCAGAATCTGTTTACCAGAAGTGTGGACAAACTTGGAAAGTTAACAACCGAGTGGTTTTTATACTTACACTTTTTAAAATCTTTTAACAGGTCCCACTCTCGTTCCCCCTCTCCACGGCACACGTCCCGTTCGGCCCACCATTACCGTTCACGTTCCCGGAGCCACGAGAGAGAATCGCGAAAGAAGAGAGAGAGGCGATCTGCGTCTGAAAGATCAACTCCTGAATGGAGGAGGTTCACCAGCGCAGAGAGACTCGCTAAGAAACTGCTGGAGGCATCAGGTTGGACAACTAACGTATAAAATTTTACCTCTGCAAGCACTACACATGCAGGTGCTGTAAGGTCATAAGCCGATGAAACTGAAATCTGATGCCAGCCACGCAAAAACAAAAGTTTTTTAGCTAAACATTATTTGAGCACAAAGACCTGCTGTTTTTAACTTTTCTGACCTTGTGACCTTGATAATCAATTGTCAAAGATACCTTATAAGGATATCCTTTTATCCTCTGTTTAAAAGACACCCTATAAAGGAAACATTTCTGGTTTATCTGACAGTTTTATCCACGCCGAATCTTTAGTATTATTTTGCCACATATTCCTGTTTAATCAGTGGTTCACATTTTTATATATTGGTTATATAAAACAAAAACAACCAACCAGACAGGTGATCTTCTGTCCTCTTATAGGCGTCCAGTCTCTGTCAAAACAATCAGACTTGGAGGCCGTGGTAAAATCTATGACCCCCGCCTTACTGGCTGAACTGTCCAAGGGGAAGGCAGCAGCCTCATCGCCGTCTTCGTCCACTGTGAAGCCTGCTGTTCAGGACGCTGAGGCAAGTTAAAATTGTCTACATTACGTAAGGTAAACCAAAGAACCCTCAAGTGTTTAATTTGGTTTTGTTATTTCTGTAATTGCTGTAGGACGACCCAAACTTGGTGAAGCTCAGAGGGATTCTAAGCAAGGTCTCGTACAACGATGTTTGGAGCGCCATGGAGTCGTTCGGGAAAATTGAGTCAATTGTTTTGTATAGAGCTAGACAAGAGGTGCGTCTGACCAGTCTCTTCAATTAATCTGTCAAGACAATAGTTACATCTTCCTTTTATTTGTACAGTTGTAATGTGCTAGAGTAAGGGTTCATTTAAATGAATAGTTAAATCTACTAATTTTCAATGACTTATGGGCATCAAAGGTTCCTGTGTGTTAAACAGTTTGGAATTAGTTTTATTTCCAGGTTTAAAAGAGCATGAAAAAAGAAAATAAGATTGACAAATATTCCCCTTCATATTTCATTATAGCATTGTATAAATGTTGTGGGCTTTACATATAATATAGTTCAATAGAATAGAAATAAAGTTCCTAAGTAAACCGTCAGGAAGTTGTTTCCTTTGTGTCCTTCCTCGCCTTTCTATTTTCTGTTCTGTAGTTAGATGGATGATGGGTTGGAAGTTCTATAGTTTGTAGAATGTTTGAATGTTCAATGGTTGTTCGGATGATTAGTTGGATGTTCTATGGTTGGTTTTCATTGGTTGGATATTCTACGGTTGGTTGAATGATTGTTTGGATATCATTTGGTTGGTTGGACGTTCTATTGTTGTATGGATGATTTATTTGATATTCTATGGTTGGTTGGATGATTGGTTGGATACCATTTGGATGGTTGGATTTTTTAAAGTTTTTCGGATGATTGGTTGATTGTTCTATGGTTGGTTTTCATTGTTTGGATGATTAACTGGATATTCTATGGTTGGTTGGATGATTGGTTGTATATCATTTGGTTGGTTGGACGTTCTATTGTTGTATGGATGATTGATTTGATATTCTATGGTTGGTTGGATGATTGGTTGGATACGATTTGGATGGTTGGACGTTTTATTGTATGGATGATTGATTTGATATTCTATGGTTGGTTGGATGATTGGTTGGATGTCATTGGGATGGTTGGATTTTTTAAGATTTTTCAGATGATTGGTTGATTGTTCTATGGTTGGTTTTCATTTTTTGGATGATTGGCTGGATATTCTATGGTTGGTTGGATGATTGATTTGATATTCTATGGTTGGTTGGATGATTGGTTGGATATCATTTGGTTGGCTGGATGTTCTATGGTGGGTTGGATGATTGATTTGAT
>JAVLVB010001152.1:2038348-2065099 GCA_032876305.1 Orestias chungarensis
TTGGGATGGTTGGATTTTTTAAGATTTTTCAGATGATTGGTTGATTGTTCTATGGTTGGTTTTCATTTTTTGGATGATTGGCTGGATATTCTATGGTTGGTTGGATGATTGATTTGATATTCTATGGTTGGTTGGATGATTGGTTGGATATCATTTGGTTGGCTGGATGTTCTATGGTGGGTTGGATGATTGATTTGATGTATTCTTGGTTGGATGTATCTGGTTAGTTGTTACAGGACATAATCTTGGTTAACCTAAAGCAGGGGTCTCCGACTCTGGTCCTGGAGAGCTACTGTCCTTCAGGTTTTAGATGCAATCCTGCTTCAGAACACCTGAGGCAAATAATTGGCTCGTTACCGGGCTTTTTCCAAACTTGATAGTGCTGAACGATTTGATACAACTGTGTTGAAACAGGTTTGCATCCAAAACTTGCATCTTGAGAACCAGGGTGGTAGACCCCTGATCTAAAGCCTAAGCTTTGCTGAGGGTAAAACGTTTAAAGCAGTTACTGCTGTTCACATTTAAAAGGCCAATAATGTTTAAAGAATACTACAAAGTACTGCTTATCTAACTAAAGTACTATAATAACCACTATGCTTATATTCCCTTTTGTTGTTTTACTTTTTTTTTTAAACACGGCGCTGAATCCCAAACCCAAGACAGGCGGTTCTTCAAACTGAACAGTTTCTTCATCTCACCTGTTCAAACAACTGAAAGAAATGGTTCTGAAACCTTTATTTGTGTTTCCCCGTTTACATGCAGGCAAACGTCATTTTTCAGAGAGAAGAAGATGCGAAGAGAGTCCGGAGCATGATAAGCTTAGACTTAAAAGGCGTCATCGTCAGCGTTATTACCGAGGTTCCTGTCCAAACTTCGTGGCTTTTTATTGTTTTTCTTCACACTAATTTTATCTTGAATTATCTAAAATGTTAAATAACGCGAACTGTTGTTTTTCTAACAGAGCTGTGATTTCCTACTGCCTGAAGACCAGCAGAAGAAGCCTCTGCAGTCGTGAGTTATAGTTTATCCTCCCATTAATCCTTAAGTCTATATTATTTAACAGTTTTTTTGTTGTTGAACTCTCTTTCCTCTGTATAAAACCAGCAGATCTGCCCTGTCTTGGAGGAGAGAATCCACAACGCCTGGAGACAAAGCGGCCTCAGTCTGCTTTAGTGGAAGTAAACTAACAACAGATGAGCAAACAGAAACTAAGGGACCTAAAACCATAAAAGGAGCCGTGATCGAGTTAGAAAGTGAGTCTGACGACGATGGAGAAGAGGAGAATCTGAAGCAGAATGCTGATGCTGCTACGGACGGTACAGGTTTCTGTTTCTACACTCATATGTTTAATACGTTTTGTTTTATTATTACGTTATTAGGAATTAGGTGATCTGTGTCTTAAATTTAACGTATTAATAAAATCTAATCGACGGGCTCAGCTGTTCGTTTAGCGCTATAATCTGGTTTGTTATACAATACATGCATAAATATTATTTAACCTTTTAATGTCTTTTTTTTATTAATACTATTAATATAGGTGTTTTTTAAGTTACGGAAGTTCTTGAAAGAATTTCCATAAATCGATGGTTTCACATCGCGCTGATTGGCTCTTGTTTTAAATTCACAAAAATAAGTGTGAGCGTACAAAAAGTCCAAATCGTCTTTGTTGTTGTATTTTTCAAGTATTCAGGTTTGAACTAAAAGGGAAGAATTAAATATTTCAGACTAAATTATGACGATCTGTTCTTAAACCTGCTTTAATCATTTATTCATTTCTCTAAAATGGTTTAAATTTCAGATTCCTAGAACAATAGCTGTTTCCATTCATGTTTTTTAAGCTAATTTTGCATTTTTTTGAAGAACCGTTGAGCTAAGGGAGTCCTAAATAAGTTTTGTTTTTGCTTTCTGAAAGATTTAATGTGCCAAACAGGAGATGGAAACATATTTCTGATGTGGCAAACCGAATCCACTACTTCCCGGTTTATTTCAGCCGGGCGTACCGTTAACATTTAATGACGAAATACCAGTTTATGTAGCCTGGTTGATTCGCTCCTCATGGGTGAAATGTTACAGCCGCCCCTGAACAGTTTTCTTCTCAACTCTCTTCGTTTTCAGACTGGTCGCCAGAACCTTCCGGCAAAAAGCTGGGGCTGACGGACGATTATGGCCTTGACCCTGAAACTTCCTTGACGGTCGGAGATCAGTTGAAGTCATTGCTGTCTAACGAACATTTCAGTAAGAAACCGATTTAAAAATAGATAAAATATGATCAAAATCTCTCACCTTTTTTCATCTATGTATGTTTTTTCGTAGGATGTTTTACAGATGAGGAGTGGGAGTTGTTCAAAGAGGTACGTAAACTTCAGTAACCGAATCTCTACTTTTGGTGGTTCTTGTCAGATCTCACACGTGGGTCTCCAAGCGTGACGAGATGAAACTCAAAACGTATTATTTCCATTTTCTCCAGTTTCCTGTGGAGTTGTTTCTGATCAGCGACCTTCCAGATCATGACGTCTGCAGCTACACTGAAGAGGAACTAAGCGATCTGCTCGTACCTTTTGGGTTCAAGCATCAAGTCGATACCATCTATTGTATACCTCAGTCTGGCATGGTCAGCCACTTTTACACATTTCTTATATTTTAACCTATTTCTTTCAGCTTAGCGTTTCAGAGTCAGAGAGGTTTTATTGTCATTTCAGCTGCGTACAAGTACATATTGAAACGAAACAGCGTTCCTCTTGGATCACGGTGTAACACGGTACAAAAAGTGCAAGACAGAACAAAACAGTGTAAATACAAAAACTTCTATAACAAATAACTACAAAAGATGTTCCCAATTATCCCTAATCTAAACAGTATTTAGTAGACGAGTGTTAGTACATGATGGTGAATAGATGGTGCAATGGTTCATGAGGTAGTGACATGTTGTACAATAGCAGCGTAAAATTGGCAATGCACATAAGGTGCCTAAAAAGTAAATAAGGTGCAAAAAAACACAGGTCGATAAACTAATTGTTATACTCACTACAGATATTAAAACCAGTTGAAAATGTTGATGTTTTTCTGATATCTCTTGACATTTTAAGCGTTACTTTTTAAATCTTTACCATAGTTTTAACTGAATGTTTCTATCAGGCTTTAGGTATCATGCCGAGTTTTGAAGATCTACAGAACCTTGTAAAAGAAACACGGGACGGCATTTCATTTAAGGGGCAGCAGCTCTGCATTAAACCTGTTCGCCGTGACCTTCCGATGTCGCCGGTAAGCATCAGATCACCTTTTTATCTTTGATTATCCATATAAATACAAATAAGTAGGTCTAAGGATGCCTGGGCGCCGAGTGAAATGTTGTGTTTCTAGTAGGGATGCAAAGTATAAAGGACCGTTTAGTTTTGAGCAGAGACAGTTGATAGTTTTAGGAGAAAATATTAATTGCAGGAAAGTTCATTTTATGTGGTTCTGGTTTAAAATATAAGCACTCGACAATCTCCTGGAGTCGTAACCTTAATCCTTAATCTCACTCAGTCAGCCACAACTTCTAGATCGAAAACTATAGATGTGTTAGGCGAAAAGGAGAAATAGACTTGAGAGCTTTAGTGGACCCAAGCTGAGATTCTTCATTAAAATAAAACTTTTTGCTTTTTATATGACGGAAAAACACGAGAGAAAACTTTTTTTTAAGGAAAGTTGTCGATTCATAGCATCAGTTCATTTTAGATTAACTCTTAATCCCATATTTCTGGAATATACTAAGGAGTAAATACAATTTCAAACTGTATCATGGCTGCAGAAAGCAACCAGTTGATTTATAATTTGTTTATCAAGCATATTGTACCAGTTTGATTAGATATTGGGGGAACAAAACGAACCTCCCGGATTTAACTGACACACTATGGGTGCATATTTAGGTCCAAACCAATTAGAGGTAGTTTAGCGCTGAATCCTAAACTATCTGGACGTTCCAGCTGTTCATGTATGTTTGCTACAGTTGCTGTTACACCTTTACCTGTTTGTGCTTTAGTGTCTGAACTGCAGAATGTTGGATTAATCTGCTTAAAACGGCTTAAAATCTTCTCCCGTCTCTGTTCTAGTTCCTGTTTTATTCCGCCTTGATGAAACTGATTCGTTGCGTGAGTAACCCGAACAGCGACACACTTTCTGCTCTCCAGCCTACAACTCAAAAGAAAGAAAGGCTTTTAAAGAAGGAAAATTATGAAAAGATCAGATGTTGAATTCAATGATTGGTTTTTAGAAGAGCTTGATCGCATCACATTCGTAACTTTACATTTTTTTGTGCTACGTATGAAAAAGTGTTGTATAATTAAGAAAGCTTAATCGTACAGGGATGTTTTATCAACCAAAGGAGACCAGGCTAGAGCAAAATGTCTGTAAATGTTTAAAAAGGCATTTTTGGTTTAATGTTTGCTGCTTTTCTCCAACCAGAACGTCACCGACAACGGTTCGAGAACCGTGTTCTTTTCCGACATCTCGCAGAGTGAAATTTCGGAGCTCAGAGAGGTTCTAGTAAAAAGCTTTTCGGTCAGGAACTTCCTGCCTGTCCTCAACAAGGTAACGGCGCTGCCATCAAAGCCGCGGGACGCATGCCGGCGCCGTCCAGGTGGACTCATCTCTGACTTGTTTTTCTAGGCGTTTGTGGAGTTTGAGTCGAGTCACGACGTTGATCTGCTCGGACTCTCCTACAACGAGCATAAGGAAGGTCGTGCTCACAAACTGCGCCGACTGAAAACACCAGACACTCTCGGTAATTTGCGAGGTAAGTCTTGTTATCATTTAGGAAACACAAACAGTTTTGAGCTTTACAATAAAAATTGAAAATTAACTTCTTAAACGCATTAAATTATATTTTAGTCTAAAACATAAAAATGTGCTTGATGGAAGATGAACAAATTAAAGCTAAAAACAAAACGTCTGCAATGTATAAAGCGAAATACCAACTAAGAACACTATCTGTACTTTTAAATATTTTATTGGTTAAATTGCTCAGAAAGCATCATAAATTCTTTTAAATATTGTTTTTATAAATAAAAAAATCAGATATGTTTTGGTTTAATCCTGTTTTATTTTGTATATTTATACTAAGGTAAAGGCTAAAACGTTTATTAAAAGTCACCATTAATGTGTTAAAACATGCTAGTAATTGCTCAGATGCTAATGTTAGCATTTTAGCTAATTTTATCTTCATACTTTGCTGCCTGCGTACATAACTTCTAGTCAACAGGCTAGTAATACTACCACTAATACACACCCCGCTAGGAGCATTTTCAATTTCTCCATCATTTAGTTATTTAGCATATAATGTTTTACTGGAACATAGTAAATAAAAAAATGGTGCTAAATAGGAAAAACAAGAAAATAAAAACCCTTTGTTTAGTAAAGTATAAAGTCTGATGTGCTTTTCTCCTCCATACAGGGAAATATAACGTACCACCAAACACCAAGCCGCCATTTTGGATCAGCATGAAGACAGAGCCGTACATATTCTCGACGGTCGCTCCATGGTTCAACATTCCGGGTGAGAGATGTTAAAACCGGATGCACCAAATCTTCCCTTATCAAAGACACTAAAATTAACTTTTCTCCCTTTTGTCCCAGATTATATCAAACTTAATAAAGTCTCATACATTCCGGTAAGCTTGCTTGTTTTCTCATGCTTTGAGCTTTCTTAACTCTGAATGTGTGTGAACGTCACTGTTGAATTTTTCCTCCTTTATATGAATTTACATTACATTCCTTCTCCTCCTTCCATAATTTAATGCGTCGCCCTGCGTTGCAGCAAGTGGATTGTCGAAACTCGAAGTTCTTCACCATCATGCTGACCAACCTGCCCGACGGCAGCTACACCCAAGAGGACGTGGCTCGCCTGGCCTGGCCGTATTTTCCACAGAAGAACCTGGCGTCGCTTTACTCCAACGTTGTGGTGCTGCCGCTGCAGAGGAGGGTGCGTGGCCAACGTTGCATTTTCAAACTTAACTTTTCATTTATCTGTTTCTTTGTCGATTGTTTTTTTAAATATTTGCTCCGCACTCATGATTCCCTTCTCCTGTTTTCTTATGTCCGTCCTTCTTTCCCAATTAGTGTCTCTTTAATTTTAAGTTATTTTTCTGTTTAGTTTTTAAGTATGAATTAAGGGATTTATTAAATTTTTCCTCAATCGTGATATAAAAGGACACATATTGACGTTCTTTTATCATTCTTCTTCTTGTCGGCCTCCATTATTTGCTGATTTTCCATATTTTCATTCTGAACTCCAGAATTTACTGTGTTAAAACAAACATTTGAGGTTTCTAGAAAGTTGAATATCTCTTTCTCTCCTCCAGGCTTTTATTTTTTTCAACGACTGGTCTTCGTGCATAATTTTTGTCAACGACCATCTGAATAAAGTGTTCAGCATCAATGACTGCCTGCTCAAAGCCTTCCTGGTCTTGAACATGGATCACCATGGATCCAGTGAGGTCGGATATTCCAGCTTGTGCTCCATTTTGGGCTTTTTTTGACATATTTTCTCACATGCGTAAATCTTACTTTGATCTGTGTTTTGTCCTCTCCTGCAGGAGTTGTTGTACAGAAATGTGATGAAATGGAGCAACTCTGTAAGTTTTTTCCAGTTTCAGTTCTGAGTCTTGGTGTTCGTCGGTCTTTTCAACATCAGCTGGTTTTCAATTTTCGTTTCTCAGCCTGCTGCCGAGTCGGATTCTCTGGAAGAGCGTCTGCTGTCGGTCGAAGTCTTCGACGCATCTCCAAATATCGTCACTTTGGTCATGAAGGTCGTGGCGTCTATCACTCCCTTTGTCAACTTCGTCCACCTTGCCAACAGGGTACGATGATGCAGAACTAAAATAGGTTTATTCCAATAAGCATCTTTACAATCTACTACGACTAAACATCTAAATGAATAGACTAGATGATAAAATTGAATGAATTAAATGGTAAACACAAATAAAAATGCTGAAAAATGATTCATGTTAGCAAAACTGTTATTAGTACTGGTATTTTTTTAAGTGTGTTTGTTCAATAAATAATAGATTTGACTGTTTTTTCCCCTCAGATCTATATAGAGATGGCCGACTCTGCAGCCGTAGCTCAGGTGGTGGAGAGGGTTTTCTTTCTGGACGACTTGACTCAAGATGAAAATTGGTTTGTTTGCGAATCACAGGAATAGAGAAGGAAGTTGGCTGCTGATGCTAATTTATTTTTTTATCTCACCAACAATTGTTCTCGTGTCTTTTGCAGGACTAAAGTTGGACGCATGGAGCCGTAAGTGCTCCATTTTTATTTGTGAACATCCATTGTTTCTGATCTGGTTTGCAGAGATTTCTTGTGAATCTTTGAGGACAGTTTTCTACCTCAACATGTTTCCAGATTGCCGACATTTCTGTGACCACAGATTTTCCTTATACAAGCACGGCTTAATCCCTGCAATGATATGAAACATCATACATATTTGGATTAAACCACTTAATACATTTGACCATATTATCATAATAATTTTGGCTTATTTACAGTGGTGCCTGGCCAATAGAGGGCGTAAGGGTGCTGCACCACTTACCCAATGACCTTGATTAATGGTATAGGAGATCTTGAGCTCATTCTCATTTTCTCAACACTGCGCATGCGCCACCTCATCTCCAGTAACGCCCCCTGATATCGGGAGCGCGTACGTCCGTTTAGATCTGCGGGACCACAGCCTCTGGCGTCGCATCGGACTTATTACAGAATTAATTGCTTTTACAGCAATTAATTAGCTACCAAAAGGTTTTTTGTTTAGAAAAACGCTTGTAAAAGAACATTTGACAGTTATTAATGATTATCAGTGATAATCACGCCATTGGGTAGTAATTCCACATAAAGGCTGCACAGCTAGCGTTTTCTGCCTAGCGATTACAACACTTGTGTCAAATCAACACAGATCCTTCTAAATGAGCAGGTATAAGCACATTACCTGTCTAGCAGAAACTCCGCGACGAGTTGATTGGTTTTGAATCCCTTCTCAGCCAACGCACAAAGCAGGAATCTCCGAGACAAACTGGTGTTTATTCATCTCTGCAGCCGTCTTTCTTTTTTTCTCAGCGACTTCGAACACGGTTATTCTCTTCCTAGCTTCCATTTTCGCTGCCGTACGGGGAGAACCTCTCTTCAATAGTGAATGATGCTTCTTGTCTTCCTAATCAACAGTTTGCGCATGCGCCAATTCAAACACGAAAGCGGATTGTTCGGGTTGGGTGGGTGGGGACATTAGTGATATACGTCATCGCATAAATTTTATTTCCTCATTGACAGCCAGTTATTTTTCACCACCGGTCGTTTTTGATTTGCTGTCATTTTCTATGGGATTTTCCATTGAAATATTTCTACTGAAAATATCTTCTCTTATACCTTTAAGACATAAGTAACTAATAAAATTTAATGGTATATTTCAAATTTTGTTAATCAATCCGCAAGATAAATCGTCGGATTGGTGACGTATTTCTCTGGGGCGCAAAATCTTTGCCCATAGACTCTCGTTAAAAGTCGTACATGCACAGCAGCTCCTCCTTAATGCAAAAGATAGGAGCATCCTGGAGACAATGAGATTCTCAATGTTTTTTTTTATTCATAGTAATGTTGTGTTCTGTACTCTACTGTGTTTTGTTAATTTGCATAGCTGCTCTTAAATTAACCCGTTTTTATATATTGACCATAGTCATTCAGAAATGTGCTTCTCTGAAGGACATAATGTTTTCATTTATGTAAATGCACTGGTGTGATACCTTTGTTTGCTTTTTGTTAAATCTCTTATTTTGAATTATAGGCCTCACTGGAGAAAACTCCACCAGCCGACTGGTTATTTACATCAGATCCTGGTTTAATCATGAAAGAATTACAGAACAACAATAGAAAAGTATTTCTGATCAAATTAGTTTTCTGCTTGACTTCAGATAATCATTAAATGTATGTAAAACGTCATTCACCTGGTGGTGGAGTTTGGATGGATGGATTAAATAAATACAGTAGAAATGTTTTCTAAGCAATTTCTTAAGATACAGAAACTGCTTTCCCTAGAAAGAACTAATGTGTTTCTGTCGCTGCCCGACGTCCAGCCTTTCAAGCATTAGTTTGGTGTGGAGTGTGGTGTATGCGTGCTTAATGGAGATGTTTCAACAATGCTCCAGAATTTTGACTCTAACCTTGTTGTTTATTTTAGTTGCTGTTGAGCTACTTGACGTCAGACTATTTAAAAGATAATCAAAAAGTTGCTTAACAAAACTAATTTCTTGCTTTACTTCAGGCTGACTGCGCTCCAACAGCGTCTGCAGCTAACCGGTCACCTTCCCATTGACCTCGACACCCACTTGCAAACCACTAAAGCCGAGCCACGAGCCAAACATATACCTCAGAAAGGTAAACACAATAGAAAGGAAACCGTACAGTTTTTGCTTCTGCAAACGTTTAACTCTGTTTTTCCCTCCTGAAACCCCAGAGGAATCCAAGTCTAAGAAGACGGGGGCTAGCGAAGCTGAGGTCACACATCAGGTGACGCGGTCTGCAGCCGCTGCTCTAAGCGTCGCAGAGACGCCGGAACCCACTGAGCTTGCGGTGGCACAAGCTGACCAGCAGGTGTCAGCAGTAACCGGAGAGACAAAGACTTCAGACGTGCCGATAGGAGGCTCAACTGATGATGAAACGTGTAAAGGTTCATGTGATACTGGAACAATTCAAGATGAGGGCGCAGAAATCTCACAGGAAGTCAATTTAATTGTTGATCAAAAACAAGAGCTGGTAGCTACAGCGGACAATGAAGCCAAGGTGAGAGATTCTGTGGAGGATCAGCCGTCAACAACAGAATCAGAGTTAGACGCTGATAAAGGGAAAGAGCGAACGGACGAAACGACGTCTTCAGCAGAGGAAAGACCCAGGAGAAGCACGAGGAGCAGAGCGTCCAAAGCCGAGGAGAAGCAACCAAAGCAGCAGGAGGCAACGGTCAGAAGATACAGGACACGAGGAAGGAACAGCAACCCGGAACCAGAGGAGAAGACCGAGGAGAAGGTTGAAGATGCTGAAGAGACGGAGGAAGATGGGAGGATAGCTGCTGAGGAGGCGGTGATGGAGGAAGATCCACCGCCGGTACAAAAGAAAGGAAAGAGAGGAAGACCGAAGAAAAACACTAGAGCGGCTAAAAAACAAACGGCCGCTTCGAAGAAGAGCCTTTCCAGTCCAGCGGCAGAGGAAGATCAGCAGGTTCTTGACCCGATGGAGGAAATCAAAGAAGCTGCAGCAGAAGAGTCCAAAGACGGGACAAACTGGGCAGCTTCAAAAGAAGACGGAGAGAAAACTGTGGAGGAGGATCATCAGCTTCAAACTGTAGCTTCTGCCGATGATCAAGTTGACGTAACTTCCAGCGTGGAGGAGGAGAAAATCAGTGATACAAACGATGCAATCAGCAAAAAGGATAAAGTTGAAGATGGAATGGACGAAACGGAAACATCTGGTTCCACAGCTGCAGTTCTAGAGGTCTCGGCGGAGAAGAGTCTGGCTCAGCTACCTGCAGATGAAGCTTCATCTGGTACTGATGGGTCCAGACAGAACGTCTCAGAACAGCAGAATCCGTCTCAGCCAGCTGCGGATGTTAAGGTTGAAGAAGCTTCATCTGGTGTCCAAGGATCAAAGCAGGACGTCTTAGAGATGCAGAGTCTAGCCCAGCTAGCGGACGGTGCAAATGATGCTAAGGAAGATTTGTCCGATGAAGAGAAGTCCAAGATAAAAATCTTACAGGATTTCCTGTGTCAGTTTGATGACGTTGATGAAGACTCATCTGCTGCTGAAGGAACAAAACCGGAAGTCTCAGAGGAGCAAGGTCCGACCCGGTTAGCCGAGACTCTGTTAGCCGACGATGCTGCAGCGGCTTCATCGGGTTCAGACAAGTCCAAACAAGAGGTTTGTGAAGAACCACGCCTGACCCAGAGAGCTGAAGATGTTGAAGAAGCTTTATCTGGTACCGAAAGGTCCACACAGAACGTCATAGAAGAAGTTAGCGCAACTCAGCGAGCTGCTGATGAAGAACAAGGTTCATCTGGTGCTGAACGATCCAAACAGGAAGCCTCGGAAGAGCAGAGCCAGATTCGGTTATCTGACGATTTAACAAATGTTGATTTAGCTCCTGAAGACACTAAAGCAGAGTTCCCAGAGGAAGAGAGTCTGACCCGGTCGGTCCAGAGCTTAGAGAAAGAACCGCTGCCCGGAGAATCTGTCACAGGACTAGAAGAACGGAAACCAACATCAGAGATCAGTGGGTGCGAAACACCTGAAGCTAAATCTGATTTAGACCCACAGGAAGAAAGGATTGTTGAGAAATGTGGCTCCGTTATGTCACAGGTAACAAGCACTTTGTTTGAGGCTACGTTATCAAGAATGTGGCTGAATCACCTCCATTGCTTTTGTTTTTTAAGATCACGTTGGATGTAAATGACGCAAGTGGAGCTGAGGGGAACAAATCCAACATGGAGGAATCAGAGAAAACCCCTAAATCTGCTAAACGCAAAGACTACGACAGTACGGGTCAGTTTGTCTGATTTTTACACTTAACATCGCACTGAAACTTTAGTTGTCCTGTTCATTAGATGTTTAGGTCTTCACCAGATGGAGAGATCAGTCTGGGGCTGCTTTTGTTGTTTCAGATGAGGCCGTGGAAATTGGAGACGTTGAAAAGGCCGAGGAAGAGAAGAAGGCGGTCAGAACTCCCAGAGCCAGAGGCCGATCCAGGAAGAAAGCCAGGAAGACTCCCGGTAACTCCCACACGTTTGAACAGATTAGGCCACAAGTGTGGCAAGCTTAATCTTTTCTTCTTTGGCAGTGAGAAAATCCACCAGAGGTCAAACGGTCGAGGTTGAACCAGAGCGAGAAGACGAGGAGGAGTCACTTGAATGTGCTTCCACCTTGGACAAAGATGCTCTAGACGAGGTCCATCCAGAGACCCAAGAGGCTGGGGAAGCATGTTTGAAGGAGGAGAAGGAAGAGGAAAACGGTAAAGAGGAAGTTAACGGTAAAGAGGAAGTTAAAGGTAAGAGACGCTGAAACAACAGGTGGGAAGATGTAATTTAAATGGTGATTTTGAAGTGATAATGGCGGATAGATTTATTGTTGTTTTCGCTAATTCGAGTGAGAGAAACTCGCGCTGAAATCGACCCTCGTCAGTGAAGCTCCTAGAGTAGAGGTGGAGAAAATCACCAAACTCTGAATTCTGCTGAATTTATCCGGTAGTTACAGATACGGCGGCGAGGCAGCCGACAACGTCACTCTCTTGCTTTTTAAAAAAAATAAAAATAAAGCAGAGCGCTCTCTCAATTTTGATGCACCATTGTGCAAAAAGACCGGTGATTAGACGGGACGTCCGACCGGAGAAACCAGGAAGTGGAGACACTTGACGCGCGTTGGAAGTGTTTAACTCTAAAAATGTACACGTGTCCAACTTCAAGCGTTAGATATGAACACAGCATTAATACTTCCTCTAAAAACACCAAATATACCTTAATTTGCATTAATATTATTAGTGGGAACCATCTTTGCACTACGGCAAAACATCTTGATTAGGACTAGATTATACCACTAATGTTTCAGGGCCTTTAAATAGGAGATCTAATAGCTTAATAAATAGCTACTATAAGAAATTTCTTCACATTTTTAAAGATTTACAGTGTGGCTTATTTTAGCTAATCAGAGCTCTTGGTTTGGCCATTTTCTAAACGCCAGCCAATAGCATTGCATCAAGGTATCTGATCTTACCAGGCCGTATTTCATTTGGATCTTTCACTTTAGTAATGCAATAAATAAAAACTTTAGATTATCATACAAAACATCACATTGTTGGAGAACATTTTGCTTAAAAGATAAACTAAAATTAACATTTTTTTTTATGGCTTATAGTTTGAGTGCAGGCTGCCAGAATAAATGTTTATTGAATTAAGATTTGAACAGAGGATAATTTCTTGTCCTGCAGTCGTGAGCAAGCGGACGAGGAAACTGGTCGGACCCGAAGCAAAGAGATCTCGATCTCAGTCTCCGAGCGTCGCCGTCAAGTTCAGCTTGCCTCCGTTTGACCCTGAACGACCTCTGGGTGAGAAACGCATTCACACTTTGTTTCTCTACAGACCAAGTTTCCTTTAGAACCACCTATTAACCAGAAGAGGAGTGACCGATGGATCCTCAGTTCTAAACACAGTCCTATAGAAAGTGAGGCAACGACAGAACGACTGTCCCATAACATCGACTCAAAACAATTTAAGTGTGCAAGGATCCTTATCATCTGCACCAGATCTATATTAGTGTTTTCACATGAGAATATTCTGATTTATATTGTTCCTATCGTCTAATTTCTTCATAACAGTTTAGCATTTCAATTGATGCTTTGCTAGGTTTGAATAATTTCAATCGTATGTGGTTCTTCCGGTTGTTCTTGACAGCGGGCCAAATACAGAGCCTTGCGGGACCCCACGAGTCAGAGGAGCTTTCTTCTGAATAACGTTGGAACAAGACAGTCTAGTGAATTTAATTTAAAAATAGAAAAAAAAAAACAAGGCTAAGAATAACAGAAAAAAAACTTAGCTATAGTTCACAATAACGTGCAGAATTACACCATTTCAAGTTTAGTTGCCATTTAAAAAGAACGATCATCTAAACTTCCTTGTTGGAAGTTTAGATGAGAACTGTGAGGAGACGATAAAGACATAATAATTGGATTTTAATGAATACACCCAAAATCTGTTGGGCTGGACTCCTTTTCATGGCCTAAGGAAAAGGTTCGACTTCTGTTCCTTGATTTTCTTCTTCAGGTCAGGAGTTCACTGTCCAAAAGTTGGCGTTTTTCTGTAACCTCTGCTCGGTGTTTTACCTGAACGAGAATCCTGATAAAGACTCGCACTGCTCCAGCGAAACCCACTACCACAACCTGAAGGTAAACGAACGCAGCTCTGAAATGCGATGCATCGCAGCGCGGACCATCTCCCTTACTTCCTCTTCCCTCTTTTCAGATTCATTACCAGCAGCTCCAGCAAGACGCTTCAGGAGCGTCGGCAGAAAACTCCCAGGGTTGGGTTTCTGAGTGATGGAAGAACGATTTATATAAAGATTAATTGACTTCGGGGTTTGATTAAACATCTGTTGGATTGTTCCTGTAAACGTTTGCCTCCTCGTCTTTCCTCTACAATAGTTTTCCACGCCTGTTTCTTTAATGTCTTACCAGCAAATTACTTGATACTAATTACATGTGACAGCCATCAGACTTCTCAAATGCACAGAAAAAGATACGACAATTACAGACATCTGAGAGCCGACTTTATCATAAGTTGAAGGAAGCTAAACTCTGAAAGGCTTTCTTCAGACCAGAATTATGACACACGTTTCACCTCAGATACCTAAAAGTCGGATCAAATGCGACATGTCTGTTGGACTTAATGTTGCATTTTTAAATGTTCAGATTGCTGATAAAAACCATAAGACTTTAGATAGTAGTGGTATTCTCCTGCTGTGATTATGTAACCTGGATGTTTTTTCTGATTTCCAGCACCCATATAGATCTCTACTGAATAATCACCCACAAACGTCGGAAACAAGTTGTTAATAAAAGAACCTTGTTTGTTTCTCAGAGTCTGAATTGTGTTCACAAGCTAAAAAAGTAGCAATTTTATCCGAAGGTTTTTATTCGATATGGCTTTAAATCAAAAATATATTTGTATAATTTACCATGAAGCAGCTGTTTGCAGCAAAAATATACATTATACAAAATTTACAAAACGAAAAACAAAGACATTTATGAACTTTAAGACAAACCTTCTTTACTCTTGTTTCAGTATCACCAGTAAAAACAGAAATGCGAACCCAATTCTGCCTAGAAGACATATTTAAATCAATTAACCTACTAAAAGGCTTGATGAAATAAGGAATGTCTTTCTTGAACCTGGACCGCCAATTGAAATGAGAATCAGCAGAAGGAAAGCAAACACAAAAAAAAGTTAATTTAAACCCCCACATGTTGCTCTGGTCACTCACTCACTAGCATTCAGGCGTTTGAACACGACGACGTCGAAAGTTTCTGGTAGTAACTCTGAAAAACAGATGGCATAAATCTGAGGTGACACCGGCGGGTTTGGTGCTCGGCCGGCGCGGAGACGTACCTGCAGGTTGTCGAAGTGCGAGCGGCTGCAGCAGTGGGAGTCGTCGTCTATACAGAAGACTGAACACACCGAGCAGAAAAAGCCCGATCTGGGCTCCACGAACTTCACGCCTGAAAACCGGCAGGAAGAAGAAGCATGGTAAAAAACGGTCAAACCGAGACCAAAACATTGAGTCAGAAGTATGTCGGTTAAAGAAAATGCATTTCTTCATGAATAACGTCAAATATTTATAATTGTAACAGTTATTTTCAGTTTAAGTCCCGTAAGGACTTTCCTCCAACTCCTGGAATCCAATATGGCCGCTCATCTTAACAATAGGAAGGGGTGAGTGAAAAACAAAATGCACGATCTGAAGAAGAGCTTCCTATACTTCTGATTTGTGAGAAAGTGAACAAAACGACATCCTGGGCGTCACCATATTGGAATCCCGACATCTCTGGTGTGACGTCATTCCCGGCTCAAATTGAACATCACAAAATACTTTAAAACAAGAGAAGTGGTTCCATCCCTCGTCTACGGTCTGGGTAGTGACCGAACGAACCAGATTACGGACATGACCTCTGTAAGATGTCTGACTTCTCTCAGAGGAAAGGCGAGAAGCTCGGAGTCTTGGAGGAGTTTAGGCCTGGGCCTCTCCGCTGATGCTGCTGCCATGGCAACACAACCCTGGATGAACCCCAGCAGACGCACATCTGGATGTTTTAATTCTAGTCCGGTAGGTCAGGACTGGTTTCCTGTATCAGAACATCTACCAGGGCCAGATTCGCGATGAAGAAGAAGAAGAAGAAGCGGCAACATCTGCGTCCTGGGAGATATTCTGGTAAACAGCTGCTTTTTATCATGTGACTTACCGAGGGACGGTCTGCGCCTGAACCACTTGTCTTCAACAGAGGCGAAGTGAAGTTGCTTCTTTTTAGTGAAAGCTGAGCAGAGAAAAACAAACAAAATCATTGATTTGTTTACTAAGAAAACTAAATGTTAAAGTAAAAAAAACACTAAATTCTAATTTTGTTAATAAATTTTCTGAGGATTTATGTTTCATTTTGGGGAAACGGTGTGAATTATGTGAAAATTTCTTCTTGCAGCTCCTCATCAGTTTAATTTTTTCCAATCTGATTATTTTCCAGTCCAAACACTGAAGACGTTTCAGTTTTGGTCGATTTTGGTGGCCGGTGTGAACAAAAGCGGTAGTGTTTTTATCATGAAGGAAGACTGCATTTCCCATGAGCACCAGCACATAGCGCGGTAAAATCCTAAGCTCCCGGTCGCCTGCAGTTGGATTGAAGTCCGTTTCCGTTTCCAGTGTCTGTGTGAAGGATGAATAGCGATGAGGTGATGAATCTAATTGTGGTGAAACAATGTCAGATGATTATGTTGAAAATAAGAAACGGGGGAAGTGACGGACGCCATAAAAGCAGTCAGCACATTTGTAGTTGTTTTGTGTGGCAGGGTTCCTGCCACCCTCTTCAAAGTTTCTTAGTGCCTGTTAAAGTGATACTGTCCCCCACGGGCCATGACAGATGTGTCCTTCAACGAGCTGCAAGTCGACGTATGATCACTAAAGTGATGAGAATACTTTATGAACGTTGAAAAGTTACTTAGTGTTGATTTAACAAGAGCACTACAAGAAAACCAGACATCAGTTAAAACATTTAATTTCTATATTTAACAAACTAGAAGTTCAGAAACCTTCAGCTCAGGAGCCACAGGTCAGAGATCCACACCTGGCTTTAATCGTCTATCAGGTATGCATTTAGTTAAATATAACATGTGGAAATGACACGATCTGGACTTTTTAAGTGAGAATATCAAAACTGGATCATTCAGACCAACGAAAAACTAAATTACTGGTCATATTTGGCTTTGGTGTGAACGTAGTTTATGACATCCGCTGCTGTCAGATTTACCTTTTTTCTTAGTCGTTTTCTTCCCACCCTTCAGTTTCTTGCGTCTCTTCACAGCAGATGAACGTCCGGCTCTCTGCCGTTGCGCCTCTACAGCGTCGGCCTCGTTTCTCAGCCGTAACGCCGACCTCTGATCTTCATTTTGGCCAGGAGACGATCCTGCTGCAGCTGTTGGAGTTTTCAGGAGATGCGGATCGGCAGCTTCGGATGTGAAACCTGAACCGCTGAACTCGGAAGTCTCGGCTGCTTGTGTCTGTGAAGTCTCCTGTAGTTTGACTTCAGTTGTAGTTTCAATCTCCACCTCTGCTTGATCTGCTGCTCTTATTTCTAGAGTTTCTGTCTCTTAAAGTCTCATCATCGTCCTCTAAGTCAGATTCCTTACTCTGCGTTTCCTTGTCAGCTTTAAGAGCGACGTCAGCGTCCTGAAGATCTTCCTGCAGACGTCTCGTTTGAGTCCCGTTCGTAGTTTCTTCAGGTTCTTTAGCCTCAGGTTTGTTTTTTCCAGGCTGCGTTTCTTGTCCTGCGCCAGCAGCCTCCATCCTCTTTGACAAAAGCATCAACCTTGTGGATCGTGGAACTTTAAAGCTCGCCTTCTCACTTTTAGAAATCGAGCAGCTCTGGTTTTTAAAGCTCTGACAAAGTTTAGCTTGAGGGTATTTTGGGATTTTGAGACAAATTTGCTTGTCGACGTTCTTCTCCGCCTCACTGAGGCTCGTTTTCTAGCTGGAGCTTGAACCAACTTTGCTTTGGACGAGCATTCGCTCGGATGTCGTTCGAAGAAACTCGGAGCCCCAGATTCTCTGAGAACTAAATAAATCCGGTTAAAATAAAAAATAAAAAATAAGAGACTGAAGTTCAAAAACTGGTTCAACATATTTTTACTCAGGTGAAAGTAAAAAGTGGTAGTTTAAGAAATGATCCAAGTACACAGGTACATAGTGATGTACATCAAGTCAGAACAAACATTTGTTTTATGAAGTTATGGGAAAATTATGGTATTTTTTAATCTAAACACATTTCCACACATTTACATTTAAAACTTACAAAAAACATGTAAATATATTTTAGCAGACATTAAAATACTTCTAGGGATAGTTTTAGTCGAGTATTCAGTATTTTTAGTAGAGTATTCATTAGTTTTAGTCGAGTATTCAGCAGTTTAGTCGAGTATTCAGTAGTTTGGTCGAATATACAGTAGTTTTAGTCGAGTTTTAGTCGAGTATTCAGCAGTTTAGTCGAGTATTCAGTAGTTTGGTCGAGTATACAGTAGTTTTAGTCGAGTTTTAGTCGAGTATTCAGTAGTTTTAGTCGAGTATTCAGTAGTTTTAGTCGAGTATTCAGTAGTTTAGTCGAGTATTCAAAAGTTTAGTCGAGTATTCAACAGTTTAGTCGAGTATTCAGCAGTTTAGTCGAGTATTCAGTAGTTTGGTCGAATATACAGTAGTTTTAGTCGAGTTTTAGTCGAGTATTCAGTAGTTTTAGTCGAGTATTCAGTAGTTTTAGTCGAGTATTCAGTAGTTTAGTCGAGTATTCAATAGTTTAGTCGAGTATTCAACAGTTTAGTCGAGTATTCAGCAGTTTAGTCGAGTATTCAGTAGTTTTAGTCGAGTTTTAGTCGAGTATTCAGTAGTTTTAGTCGAGTATTCAGTAGTTTAGTCGAGTATTCAATAGTTTAGTCGAGTATTCAACAGTTTAGTCGAGTATTCAGCAGTTTAGTCGAGTATTCAGTAGTTTAGTCGAGTATACAGTAGTTTTAGTCGAGTTTTAGTCGAGTATTCAGTAGTTTAGTCGAGTATTCAATAGTTTAGTCGAGTATTCAATAGTTTAGTAGAGTATTCAGTAGTTTAGTAGAGTATCCAGTAGTTTACTCAAGTATTCAGTAGTTTAGTAGAGTATTCAGTAGTTTATTCGAATATTCACTAATATTAGTGACGCATTCAGTACTTTTGGTTGAGCATTCCATAGTTTTAGTTGAGTATTCAGTAGTTTAGTAGAATATTCAGTAGTTTAGCAGCTAGAGTATTTAGCAGTTTTAGTCGAATATTCACTAATATTAGTTACACATTCAGTACTTTTGGTTGAGCCTTTTATAGTTTTAGTCGAGTATTCAGCAATTTATTTGTAGTATTGGTTTCTGTTTCCTTGTAATTTCCTTACTTTTTGAAAAGATGTTTTAATCTCATTTTTTATTGGAAAAAAAAAAAGCAAACTAATTTAATTATTGTCTAGAAGATAAATACCATATTTAGTTGCCGATTTCCTTGTATATGGGGCTTATATTTTAAATAACTGCAGCCTTTTGTTATTTTTAAAACCTGCTCTTCCACTACCATCTCGTGATCATACTTTTTTATCAATGTTTTCATAAGTTTGATCATAAAATTTGACCTTATTCAAAATGATAAAACAACATTAATATTTTAAAACTCCAAAAACTAATTAAAACATTAATTAATATAATAAAATGGAGTTACTTGAATGAGAAAGAATCCCATTTTAAATCTGTATGTTTTTCAAGAGCAGCACTTTTTATCATAACAGTAGCAGCTCAATGAAATGTAATGAAACTTTTATCTTTTATATTTGTATGTAAAAAATAAATGCTTCCTTCAAACTACCTGAAATTATCCACCGAGGAGCAATAAAAAATATTTCCATTTTTCTGAAATTAGATTAAACTCTGTAGAAAAGAACAATAAACTTACCGTTGTGGAACCATTTTCTGCTCGTTCTGAGCAGGGAAACAAAAATTCTATAAAAACAAAGATTATTTTTAACATGTTTAAAGAGGCAGATGTGAATATTTTCGGATTAAAACCGCTTTACTTTCTCTTCAACAGCGGTGACCGATGTTCCTGGAATGTCGAGCCTCTTCATCCTTTTCACTTTCTCTGCGTTTCCCTGGTTCTCAACACGTACAAAAACCTGAGAAAAAGGAAATAGCTTTAAAAACGGGGCAGCTTAAACTATTTTTTTTGCTTTTTATTCAAAATATCCTGTTTTTGTGTTAAGTTGAAATAAAAAACCAGGCTTGAAAAACTGTTGGTTATAAATTATCTTTGGTGAAACGTAAATTTGGTGAAACCCACAAATAAAACGTTTTACGTCAGCATCTAGTCAAGATATAATAAAGTATACTTTATTGATCCCGTAGGAAATTGTTTTTGGTGTAAACCACACCGTGGCAGCCATTTTTGCAGGCGCCAGGTAGGCAGTAGCGCAAAGGGTCTTGCCTAAGGACCCACACTGGATGCTGTGGTGTATTTTTGCCCTGGGCTGGATTTGAACCCATGAGCTTTGGATTGGAAATCTGGTGACATTACAATTGAGCTATCCAGCCGCTTGATCCATCTCTGTAGTTCTGCTGCTGCTGTAGGTTTAAAGTGCTTTTCTTCACTACTAGTTTTTCCTTCGACTCTCCAATCTGCATTAGTTGCTGTTATTTACGCTGTTAACTTTATTGTTCATTTCTATAGATTGAAGCTACACCTGGTCTGGTTTTCTGTTAGCTTAGACACCTTCTTGGAAGGGATGCCACATTCAACCTAACTTTATCTTGACGTCTTGCGCTGCCATTGCGATGATTAAGGCACCACAAGACAAAAGAGTTAGCAAAGCAACGATAAACAATACGATAAATGGCTACATCTAGGACCAAAACACTGATGAAATTGCCTAGAAATGCTAAAGGTTACAGATTAAAGTAATGCACAACTACACGATTATTGTAATACTGTGCGTCCCTAGACCACATCCCCTAATATTTGCTTCTCTGCTTTTTCAGAATCCTTGGATGGATGGAAGATGTACTCATTTGTGAAAAAGAAGAGATGTTTACATTTTAATGAATTGATAGAAACCTTTAGAAATTTGCCCAAAAGACTGCTTGGTAAAAACCTGCTGCTTTGAAGAAGAGCCAGTCTCACTGACCCGAAGGTCAGGCTCCACCTTCAATGACTTTGAATCCAATCTCCTCTTCGCTGCACGACTGGAAGAGGAGGAAGAAGAGGATTTCAGCTCTCTGAGTTCAGCCACGACGACCGAAACCAGAGTTTTAATCCCGGCCTTGAGTTCTGGTTTCTTCATAAGCGCCCGGAGGGCTGCGGAGAGTTTAATTCAGGACGTCAGAGCTCTAGTCGACCCCATAACCCAGATATGGTTACTGGTTATTCTTCTTCCTCCAACCTGACGTCTTCAACAGCTTTTCGGTCACCTTTTCCACTTTCCTCGACCGCGTTCGTTTAGTGGAGGAGATTGGCGACGTAGACACTCGCCCGCGGTGCTTCCTGCGTGACGAGGAGTGTCGCTTCTTGCTCCTCCTGGATGAGGGTGGCCTCTCATGGCTCCTTGAAGGCGAACGGTAACATGAGGTCGAAGGCAGGTTGTAACACGGTGACAGAGAACGAGACCTGAGGGAAACCAAAACAAGGTTTAAAATGTAAGAAAATGTGTGAATCATTTGTTATAAACAATCACAGACCAACAGAAACATGACAATGTTTGTCAGACATTTATTGTTTATATATTTAAGTTCCTACTATTATTAAAGCAACACTAAAGTTTCATTTTTTTGGTCAATTTTTGCGCTCACTGTGGACGAAAGTGGTAGTGCTTCGCCTGAAGAACTGCATTTCCCATGAGCACCAGCGCATAGCGTGGTAAAATCCTGATCTCTCAGTTGCCTGCAGTTGTATTGAAGTATATTTCTGTTTCCAGTGTCTGTGTAAAGGATGAAAAGCGATGAGAGCGTCAACGTATCATCACAACACAATCTACTTTTATCTGTTATTAATTCAATCCTTCACTCTGTTGAAAACACCCTGTAGCTTTCTAATAAATAAATGTTTTTTTTATTGATTTTGGTTTTTATCTGCACAAAAACTCAAGTTTCACTTCACTAAAATCGATTATTTATGATACAGCAGAGATTTGTCAAACCTCAAAGTTTGTATGTTTGGATTTGAAAATGTGGTTTCGGGTCCTACACATCCGTCTGAGTGTCGCATACGCCTCCATCGTTTTTATTTTGGCCATTGATGAGGAGGAGGGAAACAATGAAGGCCATCAGAGAGGCGCTGATTTTACTTATTGTTCGCCTGTTTTTCGCAAAACCAAACCGCTCCAGTACTCTGAGGCTCACAGGCGGCGCCATGTTTCACTCCCAACAGGAAGTTGTGGTTGTTTGGATGGATTATCATTGGCCGACACAGGCTTTCGCTTTTTAGTTTGACACGATTAAAACAGAGCTCAGCTGCGTTTTTTTTTGTGAGCGATGAGAAATTCTCTCTCTCTCCGTTTTATTTCCTCGTGTCTCATCGACCTGCGGGGGTTTGAATCCTCCAGCTCTCCTGATTGGCTCCGATCATCGCGACAATGTCGACTCGGAGAACCGGAGCGGCTTCTGGATGCTTGCCGCCTGTCCTCTGGTCTGCTGCGGCTGAATGGGCAGTTGGACCAAAAGAACCCAGAGGAGGAGAAACTAAAAACAATGAGGGCAGCTTTTAAAAACAAATGAACATTTCATAATTTATCTGGACCGACCTTTCAAACACCTGTAGCGTACCATCCCAGTTTGGGAATCTGCAGACAAAATTTGTATGTTTCCCAAATTAGAAACAACAACAAACATCTCAAACTTAAGAGAAAAGCCAAACTGCTAATTAATTTAGATTGCTAACAATATAAATCACAGACTAGAGAGATAAAGATAAAGACGGACCTTTTGGGCAGCAGTTTGCAGTTGTTGAGATGAAGGCTGATGTTCTGATGGAAGATCCAGTCCTGGAATGTGGAGCAAAACAAACGTTACCGGAAACTGAATGAAAAAGACAAAATTTCCTTTTTTTCTTTTCCATACCTTCCAATATTAATGTAATAGTTGGGTGTGACACACATTTTTTATAAATCAACATGGAGTTTACATTATATCCACTTGCCAGTGGGTTTGTGAAACACTAGCAACGTTGCGGTGAGCGTCAAACGCTGAGCTGTCTGGATGTTCGAGATTTCATAGTCAAGCGCACGACCTCCCACATTTCCCACAGTTTTGGAAAACTGGATATTCGCTTAGCTTTTTTTTTTTTTTTTTGCTTACCTCGAAAACCTGTTCAGCAAACTGTGTGCTTGGATCAGGCCGCTGTGAGACTGACAGCTACAGATAGCCGGAGTGGGAGGGGCCAACAGCGGCGCTCTCTGCTCACAGTTACGGCAGAAAGATTGCTGCCTTCAGGCGTTAAAAGTCGTTTAAGTCTCCAATAACACTAGATTTGTTGCAGGTCGCTTATAAATAAGACAATTAAAAAGTTGGCAACACTCAGCGCTTTACATCAGCTTAGTGTCACAAACTAGTGTGATGAGAGTCTGTGATCTTAATCCCGTGTGAATGTGAGTGACGGAGGCTGTTGTTGAAATTATGAGCGGCAGTTTTTAAAGTATTTTAAATACAAAATTAAGTTTCGCTTGGCGAAATATCTGGAGACCCATACGGAGAAAGAGATCTACCAAAGGAGCTCAATTTGGCAGGACAACGATGTGGATGATGTAGCAGCATGCAGTAAACAACATATTTGATAATATTATTAAGCCATTTATTAGCTGTATTACGGTAATTAGCTATGTGACCAATCTGGTTTCCAGTTGTACTTTAAACGTTGAGATGTATCACAGATGCATGGAGACGATGTTACTATGGTTTTTCCATCGTAGCATGTGGTACTTCGGTTAGGGGCTCGGCACAAATGTGGAGGAAACCGTGTCTGACGTAACGCCTGTTCTTAATGTCTGCAAATTAGAGAAAAACCTACCGATGTAAAATTGTATTAGAGAAAAGTCATGCTTTTACTTTTGTACTCCACATTGAACTGACATTGTTGTACTGTGTTTTTATTTTCAGATATTTTATGGCTCCAAAATGTGAATGTATACATTCTTAAAGTAAAGTCAGGGAAGGAGGAATTACTCAATAAGTAACAATAAAATTATTAACAGGCATCTCCAATTAATTATCTGGAAACTACATATTACTGCAGCTAAAATAATATTGAATTGAAACTGAATCAATTTGTGACCCAACGAGTCAAACCTGTAAAGAAATGGACGTTTAGTAAAACTAGCAACAAGACAAATATCAGCTGTTAATATTGGACCGATACGTTTGTGAATCCTTATATTTTTCAAGTCTTATAACAATTCCACATCAATTGCCTAAAACATCCGGTGCTTAAAATAAAGAATTTTTTAAAAATCTCTGACATTTTAAGTTGAACTACCTCCACATCGTTGTAACCTGAGCTCACCTCAAAGCTGCCACACACGCTCCTACAAAGCGAGCAGGTATGCGGGAACGTTCGCGGTATGGCGGCAGCATAATCCTCCATCATGGCAGGAGGAGGCGGAGCGTTAAAAACACCAACGCCGGGTATAAACGCGGCTCCTGGAAGCGGCGGGAGGGAAGAGACGGCCAAAGGTTGAAGGGGAGAAAGAGAAACCTTAATGTGAACGGAAGGACGAGGGATTTAGACGCGTACATCTATAATTTAAGAGTTTACGTTTTCAGTTTGAGATAATACATTCAAGCCTTCTGCTCTCTGATTTTCTCCTCACTTTAGCTTTCAGCCACATTTTCAGACTCATGACAAATGCTTTCAAAAGACTAATTGTTAATCCTTGTTCTTTTTAACTGCTTTTTCTGGGATGACAGCTTCCTGATCTGAGGCAGGACTGAAGCCAAATATCTGATTAAGTTTTAACTAGCCAGGAAAAAAAGGAAGATAAAAATCAGTAGTTTTTGTAAAACAAACAAGCACAAAGTTCCCTTAAGTCATCTGTCAGAAAAAAGAGTAACACCTTCAATAGCGGAGAGTATTTGAAAGAAAACAGAAGTTTTGAGTGTAAATAAATTAACTTCTGCTTATTTTTTATGATTAAGATCAGACTAGACTCTTCTTCCTCACCTCCGGTGGCGTCGGCTTCACCGTCTTGCATCGCTCCCTCTCAGACGTCGTGCGTTTTTGATTCTTCTTCTCTCCACCGCCCGTTTTTCCTCGTCCCCGACTTCTGCTCTCATGATTGCCGGCGTCGCCTTTGACATCCGTCGACTCAGCTGTGCCAGGATTCACATCTCGGCATGACGAAGCGGACCGTTCTATTTCTGGTGTTTGATTTGATCTGCCAGAACCTCCGCTGGTGTCTTGCATCGGCGGAGGAAACAATGAGAGGATGGTTTGTAAACCCATGCTTGGTCGAGGCAGCGGTTTCACCGGATCGCTGGATGGAGCGTCCTCAGAGGTCCTGCTAGGCAAGACCTTTTGGTCATGTAATGATGCTGAAGCGCAGTTTTTCACCCGTGTCGTGTTCCTCCATGGTGGAACGTCACATAAATCTCGTTTTCCACCATTTTGCTTTTCACTCTTGGTGTTCCCACTTGTTTCTTCAAACAAACCCAGAGTTGAGCTCCCATGAGGCCCTGAGTCTTCGTGTTCGACTCAAATCTCTGGACCTCCTGAACCGCTCGACGTTCTTTGGATGGGTGGAAAAGCAGTTTTCTTCTTCAAAACGGAGATTTGTTGCAAGACGCCGGACAGATTCACAAGACTGACCGGACCTTCAGGGTCGCAGAGACTTTCCAACTCCGCATATCCGAGCGAGACCCGCTGGCGGATCATAGCGACACACTTGTCCGTCGCTGCTTCCTCACCACTGTCTCGTTTTCTAACTCCAGTTTTACATATAATCTCATTTCTATCTTTAAAACATGATGAATATATGGTGGAAGAATCGTCTGCTTCCGCATTGAAGAGTGCGCGTCCTTGAGAAGCTGAGCTCCGGGTTAAGAGTCATGATTATAGACCGAAACATATTCTTTTTAAAAAATGAGATCCTGCCAAACAGACAAGATCTCACATCTTCAGGTGAGGAACATCTGGAAAGAGAGGGACGGTCACAGAAGTAGGAAGTATTGTTGACAAAATGTCAGTAGTACATAAACAGACAATGGATAAACAATGTATGATTCAAGCAGTAATGAGGCTTCGTTTCCTTTTTCTTGTACAATACAGAGGAAACCGATGGCGGTCGCATTTACGTTTGTGACTAAGACTAAGTAACCACTTTTTCCTACTGTACAAAGTCTTTTCATTTATCCATATTTCATTAAAATAAATAATGTGATATTGTTTTTAATAAGTTTTTAATGTTAAATCTAAATAAAAAAGTTTAATAAAAATCGCTTGGACTTCTTTGTTAGCCATTTTGTTACAGTTTATTTACATTAAACCCCTCCGTTACAGAAATGTTGATTTGTTAAATGTGGAGAAAAAGAGTTGAAGTAAAAAAAAAAGTTCTCAAATCAAAAACCACATTGTCCAACTTTTAAATAAAATCTTGATTTCTGTCTTATTCTCACAATACCAATCGAAATTAAGTGACAAAAATGTATTAGGGTGTCAGAACGACATATTGTTGAAAATATTGGGGTAGAAAACGTTTTAAAAACGCCTTCCTAATCTGAATTTGACCAAATTACGAGGTAAACCTTGTTAGCCATGAAGCTAACACGATTTTAACGGAAAAAAACTGCCAAAAACATTTTAATCTAAACCGTTTGAGCTCCACGTTTATTTTTGACATTGAGTTTTTACATACCGTTCAGAGAAGTTTTATTTTAGTTTAAAAACGCCTTCCTA
>JAVLVB010001152.1:2065199-2104897 GCA_032876305.1 Orestias chungarensis
AGTTTTTACATACCGTTCAGAGAAGTTTTATTTTAGTTTAAAAACGCCTTCCTAATCTGAATTTGACCAAATTACGAGGTAAACCTTGTTAGCCATGAAGCTAACCCGATTTTAACGGAAAGAAACTGCCAAAAACATTTTAATCTAAACCGTTTGAGCTCCACGTTTATTTTTGACATTGAGTTTTTACATACCGTTCGGAGAAGTTTTATTTTAGTTTAAAAACGCCTTCCTAATCTAAATTTGACCAAATTACGAGGTAAACCTTGTTAGCCATGAAGCTAACACGATTTTAACGGGGAAAAAACTGCCAAAAACATTTTAATCTAAACCGTTTAGCTCCACGTTTATTTTTGACGTTAAGTTTTTACATACCGTTCAGAGAAGTTTTATTTTAGTTTAAAAACGCCTTCCTAATCTGAATTTGACCAAATTACGAGGTAAACCTTGTTAGCCATGAAGCTAACACGATTTTAACGGGAAAAAACTGCCAAAAACATTTTAATCTAAACCGTTTGAGCTCCACGTTTATTTTTGACATTGAGTGTTTACATACCGTTCATAGAAGTTTTATTTTAGTTTTTTTTATTCAAAATGAACCGCAGTTTGTCAGCTTTTATTAATTATTAGCAGGTGCGCCGTTTAAAAATGGCGCCGCAAATCAGGGTTCATCCGGTTGTTTCTGGACTTCAAAATAAAAGCCTAAACGTTTTAAGATTCAGTGTCAGCTCCATAGAGAAGTTTATCTTTCGTATCAAGCGAATTTATATTTACCAAATTTAAATTTTAATTTCATTCAAGGACAAACAAATACTTTAAGTAAAAATATACTTATTTAAAGTTCAATGTCAAGTATTTGGATTGTCAGTCCTGCTGCAACAAAGGTCATGATTGGATTAACCTTTCAGCTTTTAATAAAGTTAGATTAGAGCATTTTATTTCATTCTGGTGTTTTGGAGAAAGTTGTGCATGGAAAACGTGCAGGACCTTAGATGTAGAGAAAGATCTGGAGGCTTCACACACGGTTAGAGAAAAACAATATTTCATTTTGCTCAGGGAAGCCACCAGAAGATAATGATGAAGCTTTTTAACATGGAAAAAACAAAAGACAAACTTCCCCTAAAGAAACTTCTTTATTTCAGTCTTACAAAACATTTACAATACTGTCAGCAACTTCAACAATTTTTCATTATTACCAAGGCCCGAAAATTATTGCATATTTGGAAAAGAAAGTAAATAAAAAAAGATAATTTTGTAAGCTACAGTAAGCTGATTTATCAGAGAAAAAAGAAGCATCGTTGTTCAGCTGGAGTCTGACAGTATCTAACAATAGGGGGGGAAAAAAACAACATAACAGTAAAAAACAGAGAACAAAATAATACAGAATAAACAATGTGTGCCTTCAAATTATACTTCTCTCAACCGTGCCTCATATTCTTCACTAAAAACAAGTTGATCAAGCAGAGTTTTGTTTCTGCGCAGTCGAAGTTCTCAGCCTCCGCCGCTCCCGGTAATATTTCTGCAAAAGTGAAAGAGGACAAAACATAAACAAGCAGCGTCCACAAATACGGTTGGACAAACTCCTGCAGTGTCTGCGTGGAGAGAACCTGCAGGTTGTCGTAGTGCAGTTGGCTCTTGCAGTGCTGGTCCTCCTTGCCGCTCTCGTTCAGGTAGGACACTGAGCACAGGTTACAGAAGTAACCCCATCTACGGTTCACAAACTCCTTCCCTGAAGAGGGAAACAACAAAAACATCTGGATAGCAAATGAATAATCGAACATTACTGCGAGGAAAAAAAACTATTCTGTTATGAAATGAGGTCTTAAATGATGGAGAGTGATGTAACTCAAGCTGCTTTTGTTGGTATCAAATAGTTGGAAAGTAAAGACATATAAATAAAAAGCAGACCAGTCTGATATGCTATATAGCCTATCAAATATTATTGAGTGTGCAACAGATTCACATCCAAAATCAGACGTTTAGTCTGGCAGAACATCAGCGGTGCTCCGCTACAATATCAGTCACCGGGTTAGAGAGGATCTATTTGTTTTTACTCAAGTTTGATATGAACCTTTTTTTTTTTATTTAATATTCAGTGCAACAGCTGTTCTATTTATTTACTTATTTTATTTATGTATTTTTTGTGTTCTGTGCTGGTTGGATGAGTAAAGGATATAAAAAAAAAAAAGAACACTATTACTCAGCTCTTACGAGACAACAATTCTTTATTGTTGCAATGTATGTAATCCCAGTTTAAATTTGTATGTAGTCTGTAATAAAATACATCTGAACCACAAAAAATAAATGAAAACTTTGATATGAAACCTTCAACACTCCAACTCGGTAATTTACATTTGACAGGTTCAATTGAATCAATTAAAAGATACCTTTATTTATTAATCACCCGAAAAATGTTTTTTTTGTAAATGTGGATTCTGTGAGGCTTAATGAGATCATTTGTCAAATGAGACGTCACGGCAGGATAAACTCATTTTCTCAGTATCTGAATCACATCTACCTAAAAACTTGACAGATTAAGGGCTGCAACTGACGATTATTTTCATAATCGATTAATCTCTAGAGTATTTTTTACGATGAATCCCTTTTATTATGAATTTATTTTACTCCGTCATTTAATGAGCTTGTGTTTGCTTAGGTGTTATTGCTTTAACATTCTCACCAAGGGCTGTTTCAGGGTTGAATGGAGGCAGTTCGATGTCGGCGGCGACACAAGATCTCTTCGCTTGGGGTCCGGAAAGCCTCGTCTTCCTTTTGCCAGAAACTGAAAAGAAGATATTTTTATGAAATCACAAAAACATGCGAGAGTGAGTCATATTTGAAATGTCTTATATATGACAAACTTTGTTTTTGGTAACTTACAAGCAAATGTTGTAAACTTAGCTTCAAAATCAGCATTAAATCACCTTCATTGCAGCAGATGTTCATTCCTCCAATCTTAAAATTAACAGCTTTCCTAAAAATACATTTTAAACCTAAAATAATATTTGTATTTAACTTTAAATCACACAATCCGGAGTTACACAGAACGTCTTCACCTTGAGAAACTTCACAGTGATTTAAAATTGACAGAATCTTGAAGCACCATTTCCATGTTTAGGTTGAAAGCAGTAAAACATTTTTCACTTTTCCAAAGCAGTAAGTACGTTTTCAGGAAGTAAAGACACTAACTTGAATTTATCCATCACATTTTACTCTTTTTTTTTTATTATAGACTATTTTATTTTTATATTATAGATCATTCAAGTACAAATAACATGTGTTCAGGGAATTTTATGCAGTTCAAAAGATGAATTTTGCTATTTTTCTCACTTCCTATCTCAGTTAGCTGTGCTGCAATGCTAACACTAGCTTGTATGTACATTTTGATGGTTCTTTACTTTTACAAACTGTTTACTTGTACCATCCAATGTAATATTGCATCTTCATTTTTGAGATATTTGAGCCAAATATACATTTAATAATGTTAAAAGGTGCTTCTTTTTTACAGCCTAGCTGCTAGCTTATATGTAAACCAGGATGTAATAATTTGGTAATTTTTTCTCTTTTATGAAATTTTTATACTTAAAATCTCTGATCTTTAGCTCTTCTACTTGTGGTTTTCCTCCTTCCTCATTTGACAATGTAAAGTGCTTCTGCAGCTATTTGCAACTAGATACTCTCCATCTTTCTGCGGAGCAAAACTAAATTATTCGGACAACACCAGCCTATGTAGGGATATTTTTTCCACAGCATATTGAATATGTTTAAAGGGAAACAGGCTGAGATACCTACACTCAATGGTACGGGACATACCCTTAATTTTCAGTGACGTGATTGGCTGTCCATACAAGAGCGGAGATTAAACAGGACAGTGGATGTTTACTTGTGCAGTAGACTTGTTTGAGCATTTAGCAGACGCTTTAATCCAAAGAGACTCACAAAGTAGAAACAATCTTACAGTTATTATCAATCTGACGATAAGCTATCTAGAAGAAAATCCCTAGTCCGAGTCAGTGGTGACAGTGAAGAGATAGAGGGACGTACAAAGAGAGAAGTAGAGGGCGTATAGAGGTATGGGTAAGAGTTAGGAAAGGAGATCATCTTTGAAGAGGTGGGTGTTTCTTGAAGACAGACATGGACGCTGCTGTTCTTGTAGCGTTTGGTAGGTCATTCATTCCACCATCTTGGAACAACACAAGAAAACAGTCTGGATTGTCTTAAGCGTGGTGTAGGCACTGCTAGATGACAATCCATTGACGACCGAAGTGACCAAGATGTGACATAAGCATGAAGACATGAATTTATCAATGAATATTAAGGTATTTTTGGTGTTTAAACTGTTATAAGTTGCTATGGTCTCCAACTTCCACAACAACAAAAGGAGGAGCGCAAGTGCAGTATAGATTTACAAATGGCAAAAGAAAATTGTGGAGAGCTCAGCAGATACAGCACAAACTAACTCAGAAAGCCTTCTCATGACTCCTACCAGTAGTGTGATATTAAACATTTTCTCCAGTAGCCTCTCCAGTGTTAGTGTCGACTACCGTTCATTTTCTGCTTTCTGTGTTCAACAATTTCCTTTGATGCAACATAACCTCTCAATAAAATAAGTTCTTATAAACAGACTTGATTCAGCGGCTGCTTCATAGATTTGATGGCTAGTAGTGGGTGGCTAAATCCCAATCATTAAAAGGTAAATATTCTCTCCAACAGCTCTTTGTACCTTGAATATCTTTTCCTTCCTCCCCGGTTTCTCTCTGCGTCTTCCCAAGAGGAGTCTCTGATTGAATCCCTCTGGTTGATTTCCTCACTGCAACAGAGGACAAGTTAACCGTGCGTCATCGTGTTTAGATCATCGGTAGCTCCGTCCGTCTCACCTGGAGTCAGTCCTGCAGTCTTCCTGGTTTGACCTCTCGTCCTGGTTGATGTTGCAGCTTCTTGTTGCCCCTCTTCAGACTCTCTGAGGTCGTCTGAGATCTCTAGTGATGGTTTCTGCTCTCTGGTTATCCGTGTGGTTTCTTCCTCTGTTTTCTGAGTTTTGTTTTTGTGTTGTTTCTGTGGATCGTTGGCAGGAGCGCTCCTCCTCGTGGTTGGAGTCTCGTCTTTTATTCCTTCTTTTGATGCCGTTTTCCTTCCTGCTCTGGTAGATCTCGTGGTGATTGCTGGTTCATTAGTATCTGCTTTGCTTTGTGTTGTGTCATCTCCTTTAAATCGTTTGGTAGATCTGCCAGTTGACCTTTCAGTGACAGATTCATCCTCAACAGGGTCCCTGTAGATCTCTGCCGCCCATCTGTCCATTGTTTGAGTCTTACACTGTTCACCTCCCTTCTTTTTCACTGGTGATCTTTCTCTACCTTCAGAGATAGATTTGCTGGTTCTCTTGTCTGGTTTTACTTTCAAACATTCATCTTTGACCTGATGTTTTTCATGGCCATCATTGCCGCTCTCCTGGTCTTGACAAGCAGCATTACTCACAGTTTTACTGCAGGTTTTGTCCTTGACGTCTCTCTGAACTACATTACGGATAATCTCAGACCCAGGCAGGTGAATTTTAGATCCGACGTCTTGTTTTTCCTTTTTCTCCTTCTCTTTTCCGATTTGTTCATTGAGAGGATCAAGGATTGGACAATTTTCCTCACCTGCATTCCCCTCAATGCTTCTGCCATCTTCATTTATTCGTCCCTGTTCTTCTTTCCTCTCAGAAATCTCTCCCGTTGTTTTATCTGTAAAAGTGCTCTCTAGACTCTGGTTTTGGTCACTTATCTCTGACTTGTTTTCTTCTGCAGATGGATCTATTTCTGATAGACTTTCGGATTTTAACTCTGTTTTTCTCTCTGCAAAACCCTTATAGTCAGATGTAACCTCTGCACTCTCCTTTTTCTGTGACAGATGACGTTTTACAGACATCCTCTCGCCTGATGATGACGAGGGGCTTTGTCCACCTTTAGATGAAGGTTTCACTGAATCTGAAGAAGAAGAAGAAGAGGAGGTCTTTTGGCCTCTGGCAGAGGGTTTGGTATGAGCTGAAAGAGTACGCTTTTGGGATTTGGATGGTGGTGATGAAGAGGGTGAGCTGCTGATATTAGAGGAACGTGTGGAGGGCCTTGCATCTTCAGGAAACACGTCTGAGTTTGAGTTTTTTCTTGGGCTCTGTTTCGATAAAGATACGTAAAGGTTAACAGCAGCAATGAAAATAGCATCGAAAAACACAGTTTCATGTTGACCAAACTGTAGCTATCGCACAAAAACAGGGTCTATTTCTTCAGATTTAATGTCATTTCAACGTAAATACCAAGAATATAATTTGAGTTTTGGCTAGTTACTGACATCTGCTGGTAGAACTGTGTATGTCACCTTGACCTGAGCAGAGAATGAGCCAATATCAACCAAGAGACACGCTTTGCTGGAAGCTTCCAACAACAGCCAGAAGACTAGCTAGTTTGGTTTTGATTAAAGCGTGGCTTTGTGGCAAAGAAAATATTAAACGCTGGTTAAGCCTCACTTAGAGCATTCTGAAAAAAACTAAAAAAATAGAAATCCAAGGATTTATATTCTGTTTTTGAATTAAAGCAGCGTTTTGCAGTCAAAATTAATGCCGGACAAGAATCCGGTACTAAATCACGAACTTATCTTCGGCGAAGCTGCACCCACTGAAATTTTACAACAAGAAAAAGCTAAATAATTAAAGTTAGCGATCATCTGCTCTGGTTTTGGATGATCAGTCTAAGCACAAACTCATAATCTGATCCTTGTTTTTTGTGTACCGACTTAATGTAAGCGAGCCAAACACAATCCTGCTGCAAACAATATAAGACAATATTGGAATGCAATAAAAATGTGGTAACACATTAAAGCATTTGAGGTTCACATGTTCATGCCAATATTAAGTCTGTTGGATGGAGTCTAGGTGCAGGTTCCAACAGGCTTAAGGTCACAGAAGGAGTTAGAAACAAAAGGTGAAAAAAGCAAATAAAGTAACAATTGGAAGATTTCCTTTTTTTATGCAGATATTTTGAGAATATGCCGTTTCAGCAAAGCATATTTGTGTTTCCGGTAACTGAACCTCATGATGATCGCCGGTCTGTCGGTTTTACGTCGTCTCGGGAGCAGGTGACACGCTTCCACGGAGTCACAGTCCAGCTTATCCCCTTGGACAAGAGGAAGGAGGCCACCTGTTCTTCCGTGGACTCCATCAGGCCGGGTGACGGCTCGCCAGCCGGACAGGGACCTGCCACCGCGGTGGCGTAGGAACGGGGCTTGACACGCTGACGGTAATGATCCCGGCGTACTGTTCCAAATCTGACACTCAGTTCTCCAGAACGGCGATCCGCTTGTCCTTCTCCTCATTGAGCAGTCGCAAAGCCCTCACCTCTTCAACTAAGTCCAAGATGGACTTTTGCTGGAGTCGGACGGCCGAGGTCTCTTCAGAAAGAAAATCCAACGCTTTTCTAATCTCCTCGAAATCCTCAGCGGCTGGATTCTTCTTGGGGCCCATGATTCATTTTTAATATTCATTTCTATCGGGAACATTTGGTTGTG
This sequence comes from Orestias chungarensis, assembly GCA_032876305.1. NCBI lineage: Eukaryota > Metazoa > Chordata > Actinopteri > Cyprinodontiformes > Cyprinodontidae > Orestias > Orestias chungarensis. Next base: position 2,072,739 of record JAVLVB010001152.1, read on the forward strand.
GCTGCAGAAATAAATACCGTTTCCCTCGCTGGGTTCGAAAAACAGGAACTGACACACCCCCAGGAACTGGACACCCCCCCAGGAACTGACACACCCCCAGGAACTGACACACCCCAAGGAAGTGTCATAAATTTGATGTTTTTGTAAAATTTAAACCCTGACTGTCATCTGCACTGTGGGTTGAACGATAATTTAAACTGTAAATGGTTTTGTTGATCCTATAAATCAGGGTCTCCGTAAACAATTTGTTTTGTTTTTTAATGTGTGGCATGCTAACTTTAAAAATGATTCAATGAAGCAAGTAAAAAGTATATGAACTGGATCATCAACAAGTCGAATCAAAACAGTAAACATGCTAACTTTAGCTAATCAAAGGTGCATGGAAACATTACCAGCAGGTCCAACTCAAACTGACTGTATAAGATATCAGATATCTCTTTAACATGGGAAATAATTAACTTAATATTTAAGCAGGATCTTGACTTCCTTAAAACTTCAGGCTGTGACAAAATACAGGACACGGCACACAACCATGACTGGTTTCAGTCACCCTCACCTCTGTTTTTAGGATGTCTGCAGTCTGTGATCCTTCAGACTTGCTGCTGTCGTTCTCACTGCAGATCTGAAATTCAAATTTAAAAGAAGATTCATTTAATTACTAGTGGCCTGATGGCATATTAGGGAACCATAATAATAGCTCAGTATCTTTTAAAGCAATTAAAAATAAAACCGGCAGAAAAAATGTAAAAATGTATTTACACAATGTACAAAATCGTTCTGCTTTACTATTAAATATGTTGTATTAGTTTTTTTCTTTAGTAATTTTGTCTGTTTATATAAAACAATAAGTAAAATAGTCAAACGTAAATATACATCTAAACAATAAAAAAATATGTAAAGAATAACCTCTTGATGCTTTGTGAAGGTTTTCGGTTGGGATCTGAACTGAAGAACCAGAGTTTTAAGCACATTAAAACTTTCAACGTTAACTTTAGGCAGCTCTACGTTTTTCTCCTCAGACTGAACAAGACTTCTTATTGGTGGAGTTGAGCAGGTTGTTGAAATTTGTGCTTTTTCACTCGCTGACACGACAGTTTCTTTAGCTTCACGTTTCTCCTTTGTCGCAGGATCACTTGATCCTGTTGCGGATTCGGACGCTGTAGGCGTGGGAGAATCAGAGCTTGTCGCCTCATTTTCCAACTGATCCGCACTTTTCTCAGTGGTTGGATCGTTCTTTATATCGTTTGTGTCCAGCTCCAGGTTTACTGGAATGTTTTTAGATCTCTGGAGACGCCATTTTCTGCTTGAAATACTGGAAGTCACATAAACAAATATTGGCTCATTGACAGACGGATTATTTAAAAACAAGTAACTGTTGATTATCCAGTTCATGTACATAAAGTAAGGTTTCACATTATTGGAAAAACTGACATGGGATGGTATAAGCTACTTATTTTTATACTAAAACACAAAATATACCTTAAAATGCATGAATAGACTCAGTGGAAACAGTTTGTAGCTCTAAATGCTGGTAAAAGCTAATTTTGTTCTTTATGAGACAAAAACCAATTGCACCCTCCATTTGTCCATTATTGTTTCTTTTAGTATTGTCTTTTTAGGGTTGTTTGTGTAAGGTGGCCTTAAGAGTAACTTAACCGTTATCTCTTGTTTAGTTATTACTTGGTACATCTACCAACCAACTATCCCAAAACAAATTTCTCGCATGTCCAATATGTACTTGGCTATAAAAGTTCTAATTCTGATTCAACAGTAAACAATCACATTTTCATGACAAAAACCTTTAGGCATACATGCAGCATCAGAAGCCGAACATTATCAGGATTTCTTTTCTTTTTATATTCAAATTGAGTGCAAGTATACATTTAAAATAATGACATTTGGGAGAGAAATGTAACGTTAGGTCAACAAGCCCAAGCCCCAAGCTAAATCCTGTAGGAGGGCCACCCTAAGATGGCAGCGGCTGAGAGACTTTCTCACAACCTAACAAGTTTAGAGAGTCAATGCAAAGCTGTACACATCGAGCAGCTTTGGTCAATTCTTGATTTTTCCCCAAACAAATATGTTACTTTTTATTCATCCATTGCAGAGGATGCCTCTCACTTTGAGGATGAAAATGTATAATATATTTTGATTGATTGCTTTATTTATATGATATTACAACAAGTACAATACTTACGGCTCGATGCGTCCAACTTGCTTCCTGTATATTGACAAAGAAAATATAATGTTCAGAAGTCATTATAGTTATAGTCAAGTTATTAACTGCTACGACTCAAAATCCCAAAACTTACCAATCTCCACATTTTTTACATAATCTTGTTGGCACCAAGTTCTCTACCACCTTTGTTACTCCTCTAGATGTTTTCATCTCAATATAAATCTTTAAAAGACAAATTTATAAAGAGGAATTAAACATAAAAAAAGAAACATGCACGATTCAATCGAGTTTTTGACTTTTAGTTATAAGAGGAAAAAAAAAACATCTAACTAAATAGGTTATTTGCATCTCCTTTTTAGGTTGAAAATATTTTTTTATCATAGTGATGTAAATTTGGCCAAAATAAGTTATATCTTCCCAGTGATTAGTTTGTGCAACAGGATCATCCTTTAGCGTTCAAACTAAACAAAGATGACGCAAAGCTGCAATTTTTACCATCAGTGTGATGTTAAAAAAACTTCCTGAAGAAATTTAGAAGGTGCCAGTTGTGTGCGTCTATGGTGTTGCGATTTTAGTTAGGCAAAAATTAAATTAAATGCTAATTTTAGCTATGAAGCTAATGTTTCCATGTATCCAGTAGGCACACCGTATTTTATAAGCCAATTGTAACTTTAATGCTAATATTAGCTTAAATGCTATAATCACTATGGGGCAAGTATTATGTTTTGTTCAGCTCATACGTCAAAATTAGCTTAAATGCTAATTTTAGCTATGAAGTTAACGTTAACATGCAGGTTGTCATTAGCTACCAACTACGCACATGGTAGTGTAAAAGCCAGCAGACGCTAAAATGCTAGAGGTTGAAATATGCAGTTGAATCATACCCAAGTCCATCACAACAACAAAAAATTCTAAAAACAGATCCAAGTTTCTGGCAAATCAAGATCTTTAGAAGGCCTGACCTGCCGATTCTGATTGTGGTTGATACTGATTTTTTATACCCGACTGTCATAAAAACAATAAATTGGCCACGGTGGGTTGAATATTGTTGCAGATTGTCGCAGATTTTATAGACGTTTGGAGAGGTGGATAAGATTGGTTGATACAATTTGCATGATATGTAAATATTAGCCGATCTCCATTCACTCTTTAATCCATCCGTTAAATCCGTTCTGATTGATTGGCTTGCTCATTTTTTATTGCACTCTACTTAAAATGGAATTATCAGAACTTCAACATAAATTGAGTTTCAAAAACTGAGCGGATGATAGATAGATAGATAGATAGATGAACAGGTGGATGAAACACCTTTTAAACAAAGCAGGAAGGAAATGGTCGGAAAAATTAAAAGTGTTTTAATAAAAATTTGAACATTTACATTAGCTAATTCTGTCGAAGGCTATAATTATAAGCAGACTGGTAAAGCCTGGCAAATCTGTACACACAAGTTCTGGTTAGACAGGAAATGGATATAAAGGAAGTTGAGGTGCTTTTAAATGTACCCTGTTAGCCAGAGGCAGGAAGTTGGTGAAAGCGTCGATGTTCGCCACCTCGTTCATGACCATCATGACGGTCTTCCTGTCGATCCCGGCGACCTCGACACAGAGCAGACGCTCCTCCAAACCGGCTGGTTCTGCAACGTGCTGGAAAACAACGAAGTGTCTCGGTTTCAATACAGCTGCACCAGTGGCTCAATCTCAACTATAAAAAGATGAAAAGGTTATAATTCACTCACAGTATTGCTCCATTTCATCATAGTTATGTATAAGGACTCCTGTAAAAAGCAGAGACAGACAAGAGGAATCACGTAAAAGTGTGATTGTTTAAAAATGGTGAAAAGAAAACTAAAAAAGCTCAAAATCTTGATATATGCATGGAAATATATTTGCAACAACACATTTTATATTCAACATTAAGGGATTAAAAAAAAAAATTTTCACTACAAAACAAAAATAGTACATAGGGACAAATAAAGGATCCATATACATAAAGTAAATTATTTTTTATGATCTTGAGCATTAAAAACAATTTTTTCAACAGCGTAAAAATTGTCTGAAAAAGGGGTATGAAGAAGTCAATCTTATTTTTCATACCACACTTCACCCTTTAATTGGACTTGAGGTAAACAACTGATTGATTTAATCAATTAAGATCGATTATTATAATAGTTGACAACTAATTTAGCGGTTTGCTTCACCTTATCCACACTCTTCTTATAAACTTGACATAAGTATTGAATCACTAGTCGCTTAATAATCATGTTTTACCATAAGTCTATTTTTTAAACACAATCTGTTACATCTGTGGTCAGTATGTGGCAGTAATGAGCTACCTAATGCTGTGATCTACCAGTGGAGCAGTAGAAGAAGAAATCAGCCAATCGTTAGCCTTGTTTTGGTAGCGCATGGCTCAGGCGGCATAAACACGCTTGCCCTGTGCAAGATGGCGGAGTACGAAAGTCATCTTTAAGTGAGCATCTGAGACGAAACATGTCGGAGTTGAAGCAGCAGAGGAAGAGCCAGAGTGGTAAAATAACTTAAGAAAATAAATGTGCTAAATACTGTTAATGAATGAATATTCTGTACTCTCAATACGTTGTTGGGAATTCTACCTCATTTTTATATTTAATGCCCAAAAATGAACTAATATTTTACACTGTTGAGCTCAATTGTTTCTTTAAACCAAGTTAAATAAATTGCAGTGGACGGCACAATTCTCTTGTTTTCCTTTTTCTTATTGAAAATTCATTTTTAATAGCTTATACGGGAAAGTAAATGCAAAATAAAATTAATAATAAAGAGCGATTATTCGTAAAAATAATCGACAGATCTATCAACTATGAAAATAAATCGTTAGTTACAGCCCTAAGAAAATTCACACAAAAAATAAGATACACAATTTTTGTTATTTATTCAATATCTGAATCTGAGAAACTCTGGTCTTATTTTACAGAAGCAAGATCAGCTTAAACTTGTAGATAATTAGATAAGAAGTGTGTTCATACTTCATCATCTGCAAGAAGTAGACTGTCCCGCACTAAATAGACGTAGGCGGTGGAGCCTTTGAACGAAATCGGCGTTGTGAGGTGATCTTGAAAAAAACTAGAGCAAGCGTCCCAGCTGTGGAAACACACGAAGGCCTAGGGATGAAAAGATAAGGGCGTCATTCCAAGATTAAACTAAAATAAATAAATATGTGACAGGCAACAGTCGTCAGGAAAGTTTTTACCCTCCTCTGGAGCGGTAAAACCATCACGTTGTAGTTGAACGCATGGAGATTTCTCTCGGGAAAATATTTCCACACCAGTGCAGCTACGTCCTCGTGCGTGTACGTTTTACTGGACAGGCCCGTCAACATGACCGTGGGCCGTATGAAACTTCCCAACATGCATTTCTACAGAAATCAAGAATGAAAATGTCAAGCATAAGTTAGGCAGAAAAAACTAAAATATAAAGACATAAACGACTGCAAAAAAAACGTTGATTACAATCAAAAAATTTAAAACAATCGTACCCTTAAGTTTTCCATCGACGAGAGTTCCCAATAAGCTAAAAGGGACAAAATAAATGAAAACTTTTTAATTCAGATTTTGTCTAATTTGAAAAATCACATCATTACATATCTTAAAGAGAACATTTATCAGTTTTTTTAATAACTACTAATTGACATTTTTCAGCCTCTAATAGATACAATATACAGTTTAAGGTGATTTGGCATAATCTGAAATATTAAATCTGCTGTATGCCTAAAATATCAGCAATGTGGCTCAATAAAACAATTATGCAAATAAGAGTGGGCAAAAACAATTTCACAGTGTGACAACCAGAGATCCACAAAGGATCAGTTTTGTTTGTATATTTTAATCAAATCAGCTCCTTTTATATTTACATTTACCCATATTATCTTTTTCTCATATCCACATTTTACTGGACGATCAGGAAAACAGAAAAAATCTCTAAAGGAGTCATTTTTCTTTTTTTCCGTAGCCATACAAGGTGAATGGTATAAACGTATAATCTGATAATAAGCTTTAAAAACTTTTTTACAATGTGTAGTAAAAATAAATATAGATATCAAGATGTACTTTAAATGTTCCCTTAAACCTGAAGATCAGTGTTCAGTTCATTTAACTTTCACTCAACAAGTTATAAGGTGCACTGAATTTCTCTGCACGTTTCCTTACCTGGGATGTTGAACCAAGGAGATGCAGTGGGGAACAAGAAGGGCTTGGTAGTCATGGTAACCCAAAATGGCGGCGTGCAGCCAATCGGAACGACTGCGTTTTCCAGCGGGGTGCTTGCCTTCGCCACGAGGGCGTAATTGTTCATCAAAGCCAGCGATGGCATCCTGGGTGCTGCGGTAAAACAAAATAAAAAAGAAAACAACTTTTATCCGCTATTCTACCTTATATGAGGGTTTTTTTAATACAAATAAAGCAATTTTATTAAAATATGTTCAACATAAAATGTTTTGTCACAAATCCTGACAAAACGTATCTCTATTTTTATATTTTACAAGTAAATTAAGATTTTTTTCCACAATCAGATTAGCCTTATCTAAAAATATGGGAAATGACGTTTAAAGTTACTTTTTAGACTACTTTTAAAAGCCTGTTGCACATATTACATGCAGACTTTACATGAGAACTTCCTTAAAACAACCCTTTATCACTACGTCCATGATAAAAAACTCTTTCCTTTTCCATATTTTAAGAGCCACAGTTTGCAGACTTTATCTATAATTACAGATTTATCTGCATTACTCACTTCTCATTTCTGGATTTATCCATATTTAGGTTTCTTCACATGAATTTGACAGGTTTCTGCACCTTAACCAGCACCACTGTCAACAGCTAATAAGCAGCACAGGATGATGTAGACAAGGGATTGTCATGAACACAAACCACATGCAATAGTTTCCGCCGCTCTAGCTAAACTAGCTCTAGCTAGTAAAACCAGAAGAAACAAAAACATACAAAATCCCACATTGTTTTTTATTGATAATTTGAAACTGATCCCATCGAAGCTCTGAAACTTTGGTGTGACGAAACTTTTTCTTCGTATGAGATACACTGTAAATATTGTATTACTGAACGCCAACCGCTATGCTAACTGTTCTTTTACTTATTTTGTTTGCAAATTTATCCCTATAAGAAACACCATAGCACAATAAACCATAATAATGCAACATCCTCTGCAAAACACCCGATTTCTCATGATAACCGGAGCATCCTTAGTCAACGACGTCCCCTCACCACTGTGAACGTTTTTTTCACCGTCTGTTTTCACAGGCGTTCATGAGATCCTATATTGCCCCAGTTTCTTTGCATTCCTGTAACCGTCACTCAGTGAGTGACTTCGTTCGTGGCTTATTTCCTCCTTAAGACTCACGTTTCGATTTCGAGGATGCGGTCGGCACGCCCAGCCTGGTGATGACGTAGGAGCGGCCGTGCTTCAGGAAGCCGTGCCAAACTCCGAGCCGGTCCGCATCAAGAGCGGTTTGAAATTCAACAAAAACCTGTGGACATCCAGGAAAGAGGGACGTTTTTTCCCCACACATTTTGACGTCCGTAGACGTGAATGTTAGTGGGTGATTTTACCTTGTTGAGCAGAGGAAGATAATTTATCATACTCCCAATCTTTTTCAGATCTTCCCTGAGATTTCTGGCTTCATCAAATGAGATCTTCTGGATGTAAAGCACTCTTGTCGGAAGACAGTTTTTCTGGGAATGCAGTGACGGAGATGCAACAATTCGATTAATAAATTAGCTTAAAAAAAACATGAACTGATGCCTGACACTGTAAAAGGAGTGAACTGAACTGAAAGGGCTTTACACTGGTCGTTCACGCACATTCACACGATATGCAGATTGCCCAAGAACTACAGACAGAGCAACACTTGCTCGTAACTGTGAAACGTATCAAACGAGTGTGTGAGATACTTACAAACGAGGTGAAACCCATCAGAAACTGATAAACACCAAACTGGAAAGAAAACAAAACAGAAAGAAGTCACAACATCGATAAAGCTTTATTGTCCTATTAACATCTGATTTTGTTTTCTTCTAATTGAAGCACAGCATAAAAATTATTAGATCATAAATAAACTAGTGCGTTACTTCACTCAAACTTACAGCCGTGTGTGGTTTGTGGCTTTCTATGACGCCAAAGTGGAGTTTGGACTTCTTGAAGAGGACTTTATTCTTCGCCATCATCAATTTTTGCACCACCTCCATGTTTGGAGAAAAAACAAAAGCCTAGAGGGAGAAACTCAAACTTATTTCCTTCTTAATATTTGATTCTGCTGCACAGGAAAAGCAAAATCATTTTCACCTACAATTCGAGACTGAGGGATGATGAAGATCTGGTCATCTTCACACCGCAGACCATACGTGCTGAGCAGAGCGATGACTTCAGCTTCCGTGTAGCAGCCATTGCTAAACTCTGGCAGGTTGCTTATAACCAAGGTCGCATCGAGTGAAAGAAACTGGTGACATAAAACCAAAGGGTTGCAACTAAAATTTCTAGCACCTAACATTTAAAGGGCCTTATTACACAAACATTTAAGTATGCAACTGCTCTAACTTTTGTTTTCTGGTTTATTTTGCCGTAATTTAGCAATATTTTGCAATATTATCACAGCATTCAACTATTTAATGAACATGTATTTTAATATAGATTAATACTTTTTATTATATGCTTGTGGTTTACAGCAGTAGCTTTATTATTATTATTATGATTATGTTAAAGATGCTTTAAAAAAGTATTTACTTATGTAGTTTTTAAGGTTTTAGCCAAGTAAAATATATTGTTCTTGAAATTATGCCAAATAAAAAAAGTGAGCTTTCAGCTGCTTCCTTTCACTTTTGCTATATTTTAAACAACCAAATTACTAACAGAGTATTCTGCTGACAAAGAAGTTCCATTTATCCTAAGTTTTAGGATAAATGGAAGCCAATGTCCTCAAATGTCCTACTTTAGCTGGACAAATTCCCCTCTATAAATCTTCATAGAGGCCATTCCATAGCATTTTTAAAGTTCTGGTAATTGTTTTATCATTTTTGATAATTTTGTGATTGGTTTCCTCCTTTTTTTGACTATGCCTTGACCTCATAGAGGCGATTATAAGCACTTTATAACAACTGTAGTCATGATTTAGCTACATTTAGCTTCATTATTATGACGTTGTAGCACTATTTTTCACTATTTTGAGGGAATATTATAAAGATGTAATGAAAAAGTATTTAATTAAGTAGTTTTTAAGGTTTTAGCTAAGTAAAATATATTGGTCTTGAAATTATGTTAATAAAAAAAGCGAGCTTTTCAGCTGCTTCCTTTCACTTTTGCCATATTTTATACAACCAATTTACTAAGAGTATTCTGCTGACACAGTTTTAGGATGAATTGGAGAGCTAATATCCCCAAGTGTCAGGGGAAAATGCTGGTCAGAACTGGAGCAGAAATTATAACCCTAACTGGACAAAATCCCCCCCATAGAACGGAACGTAAGACTTCACTATTGTTATATTTTAGTTGTAAGTGGCCATTCCATTGCATTTTTAAGGTTCTGTTAATTATCTTATCATCGTAGATTATTTGCAATAACTTTGCTTTTTTTTACGAAATATGTCTTGACTTGAAGGAGTGAAATTATCGAGGCGATTATAACCACTGTAAGACCAAACCCAACTAACTCTGTACGAACATAAAGATAAGTAACATTTGGGGAAATGTACGAGCAGAGAAGGACAGTATATTAAATCTTAGTAAAGTAAACTTACTTCTGAAGAAGAGACACAAACAGAGAGCCATTCTGTAAACAAGAGCCAGAAGGTCATTAAAAGTCAAACAGGAAAAACTCACAAATGGCAGAACATCTTGCTGAGTTCGTACTGAGTCCTGTTGTGTTCAGGGAGATTTTCATCTTTTCTCCAGGAGTTAAAGATTCAGGTGAATTTGTGGCTCCAACTTTGACAGTTGCAGGAACTTTAGTTATCACAGGCGAAACTCTGTCAACCTGCGATGTTGATCTCGTCGCAAAAAGACCTGAAAAAAAAGACAATTACGGTAGTTTTTGTATTTAAAAAAAACTGTAAGAACCTATGTGTTGTAAAATAGCCCAATGTAGACAAACTGAATTGAATGGAGGGCTGAAAAAAGGAATCGGATAAATCTGAACTAACTTGGTAATCAAATATTTGTTAACTGGAGCATACAGACTCTCATACATTAACTATTCTTTTTACTGAATTACTTTCAATAAGTAAGCAGAAGAAATATAAAATATACACATTTTTGCATTTAAGATGAAAAACACTAAACTTAAATCAGAGTTTTCTTTAGCTGAGCTGGTTTAAATTCTGTCAAAAAAGAAACTTAAAATGTCACAAAGAAATAAAAATGCCAAACACACACATTTCCACTTGCTGTTTCAGAGCAAGTTAACCAGGTCACCCATTTTTAGATAACTCTGTCTGCATTATTAAATTATCTATAATAATATTTATATATATATATATATATATATATATATATATAAATAATTTATATATTAAACTGTATTAATACTACTGAAACAATTTTCAAGTAGCAACTTGCTTGAACAAGACAAATGGAAATAAACTTAAATTTTTTGGGCTGATCCATCGATTAATATTAAAAATAATCCAACGATTAATTGATTACTAAACTAATTGTTAGTTGCAGCCCTAATTGAAGAGTTTACTTAGTGAAAGAACAAAAAAAATATTTATATATGGTAGAAGGTAAATTATAAATGTTACAATAAATTATCCAGGAGATTATTTTAGGTTTTTTTTATACGCCGATTTGATGATTAAAGTTGACAGTCGCTGGAACCGTTACAACCAAGAGGTGAAGCTACGAGACGTCGTGAAGCTAACTGTCCGCAGAAAAGCTGCCTTCTAGCTTTACATTTAAGGTTTAGTGGAAGGAAAAAGTGTGGCAGGTAAACAAAAGCAGAGCGGAGAGAACTGTAGATTGAAAAGCTTTTCTATGAGTCTGTGGAGATCAGAGTCAATATACACAAACTCACGTCAAACTTGGGCGACAAATGTTTTTCAGGTCATACTAAAATGTTGAGATGCTTGTTTACAACTTCTTTTTCAATATTTTAATACTTGCGTGTCCAGAGTGGTTAGGGGTGTGTTTGTTCTTCTTACCGAGTACTGTTCATGAATAAGGTTACTCAGAAAAAGCCTCTGTATTTAACTACGCCTTTAACTGCACGCAGTTTTTTGTTTTTTTAAACTGAAGTAAAAAAAAAATAAAAAAATTTAAAAAAAATCGATTTTAATGCTTAATATTAGTTTAAATTCAAACCCACTGTCAGACTTGACTGTTGGCGGCTGATTCTCTCCGGGTTTATCCTCTTCGGCTGCAGCACGACCTTTAACCTCAGTCTGATTCATCTCTGATGATTTGGCACCTTTGCAAACTGGTGGCTGAACATAATCTCTGACCGCTTGTGTCTCTTGAATCTTCTCAGGCCCCTTTTCACTTCCTTCCTCTGTTGTCTTGTCTACAGATTCCTGAACATTTTCAGAGACACAGACTTGTTTTTCTGGACCGCTACATTCGGACGGCAGATTTTTGTCCTCTAATTCGGTTTTTCTCGCCTTTTCTCCAAGTTCACCTACATTTTCCGGCACATTTTTTGTTTTTGTTGCCGAGGCTGCATCTTTATTGTCTGCAGAGACGACGTTGACACCAGGTTGCGTCTTTTTATGGGAGACATCAACATTAACATCACTCTTCACAGCTGCAGCTTTAGTCCAGATGTCTGTGTTGTACTGATCCAGGTGTATTGTGATCTCTGCGCATCGCTTCAGACGCCCCTTCAGACTCTTCACACTGAAATTAAACAAGGATATTATGGGAAAATTGCTGATTATTCAAGAAAAATCATGAAATTAAAATACTTTAACAGCTACAAGAAGTCATTTTGAACATGGTTAAAAGTCAAATACTCACGATTCAATGAATTGAACATTTGTCCTGAGCAGGAAAAAAAACAAAAAACTGTAAGGATTAGAGGTGATAAATGAAACTAGTAAAAAAAAAAGAATGTCTAATCAGTCCCCCCAGAAAAACGTGGGCAAAAATCCTTGATTTTGTCCTGTTTTCTGCTATGAAAATGTGTGAAAAACTTGGACATTTTAGTTTACAAATGTAGGAGAATAAACATGCCCACGTGTAGTGATCAGCAAACATGATATAACATAGCAGCATAGCTGAGCCAGTTATTTAGTCCCGTTATGCTAAATTACAGTCTTGGACCATTTAAGGTCATCTATAACGTAGTATGAGCTAAATATGAACATTGCTTAGTTCTGAAATCCAGAATCTAAGAACAAAGCCAGTTGTAACTAACTTAAAGCTCCCTGTAGTAAGGCGCTGGATAGACTTCAGTCCGTTTGCTTTTATTAGATTACGGGGCAGATCTGACACATCCAATATGGCCGACTCGCTGACGTGCCGCCGCTGGGACCAAAACATGTGTTTGTTATGGTGGCGCACGGGGTGATGACGTCAGTACGCGTCACCCTGGAGCGTTCACCTTTTGATTAGTTTCAGTCAAAAGTAAGAAAATAATCAATTTCAAATTTCTGCACAAAAAAAAAAAGTGTTATCAGTAAAATCAGGCAAATTTACATAATTCTACTATTTCTGCGCTTAAATGCTATTTATGCGGTTAATATGCAGCTTTTTAACAATTAAGCGTACCCCAGCATATTGTGGGCCTTTTACTTGATTTTGCGAGATTTACTGTGATCACAGAATCGCGTTTTTCTGTAGGGACTTTCTAAAATAGGTGTCGCTATTTTTCATTTTCTACAATACATACCAAACTTTAATTTTCTTTTCGGCTTTTATTACCAAGCTTTGATCCGCCATCTCGATGCATATCTAACAAAAAACACATTCAAGTGCATGAAAACGGGAAACAACAACCTGGACAAAATGCAAGTAAATTTACAAAAACACAAGTAATCCAAGTATGTTTTATGCTATCAAAACGCAAATAAATAGTTACATGTTAAATAGTTCAATTTAACGATTTAAGATATAACTATTTGTTTAGTTGGTTTAAAGAGAGGAAGAAATTCATTTATTATCTTATTATTCTTTTATTAACTTATTCATAAATTTAGGTAATCTTTAGGAGATTTTGAATCAGAAATGTTCAGATTGATTTATAGACAACTTTTAAAGTGCAAACTCCAATCAACTGTCTAATCTTTGCTTTCGTTTTCTGTTTTTTTTATGTTAAATCAGGTTAATTTTGAATGGTATTTTGACGAAGCTTAAAAAAACGTCAAAGGGACGTGTGTGTGTGTGTGTATGTGTCTCATCGTACCCTGTTGGCGAGCGGCAGAAAGCTGACAACCGGACCGACGTCGGTCACTCTCTTCAGGACGGCAATGATGAGCGGCACAGAAATGTGGGAAACCCCCACGACTAGCAGTCGCTCCTCCAGACCCTGGAGCTCTGGAACCGACTGGATGAAAACGGAACGAGTTAAATACAAAAATTAAAACAAAATGAAAAAAAAACTACCATAACTAATGTTGAGAGACTTACAGCATTGCTCCACTTCATCGTATTTCTGTACATCAACTCCTGAAACAAACGAACACAAGAACTAGTTCATTTTCTCAGTACAGACCCATCGTCGAGTTTGTGATTCGAATTAAAAATATGTTCTACGTCACATACAAACGAGCCAAGTTTAAAATGTTTGTTAGTTTTGATTTTTTATCGCCTCCAAATAATAATAAATAAACGCACAAATTTGAGTTTTTCAGATAAAACATTCAGTTTCTGATACAAATTTGGTATTAACTGATTACTAGTCCTGTCCTTTTACAGTAAAGCTACTAGCTTTAACATTGACTCTCTAAGTTTCAATACTTTTACAGAAGCACTTGGTGATTTTGTGGCACTTAAACTTCACTAAACGATAAAGTTTGAATTTCTTTTATCTCAACAGGAAAGTTTCCGTTTCTTAAATTTCTTATTTGACACATTGAGCTATGGCGTTCAATAATTTTGATTTTTATCTATTGTTCTATTTAAATCAATGGTAAAATCTAGCTTTTGAGTTCCAGTAAATGAGTAAATTGAACTTACATTTGTTCTACTGCCGCATTAAAGTAGCGCTTTTACTTTGAACGTCGTCAATTTTAAAGACTCGCTGTAAATTTAAATTGATTTAAAATTAATAAGGTCATATCTACACTTTTATAAGTCATGTCCTCCATCTTATGCTGTCAGCAGGAAGGTTATCATGTAGCAGTCTGTCGTGCAACAAATCAAAGAGGCCTCTGATTCAACACTGTCGCAAGAATCGGAACAGCTCAATATCCAAGCAGCAGAGATTATATTTTATGTCCTTAATGATGCTGGCGAGCACTGCTAATCCACCTCGTTCGCTTTAAATCGTTTAACTCAATAAAGTCTGAGGTAGTTGTAGCTTAGGTAAAATTTTGAGCTTTGAAGAGGCTAACAAGCTGCTCCCGGATGTAAAAACACCACTGGCACAGTTTCAAATCGCAACCGTTTGAAAACTTTAAAGAAAGTACAACGTCTGGCTCAGACAACAGAGCCAAGCATCAACTCTGTGGCGTTGCCTGTATTTTATGTAGATAGTGTTAAATTACTTTGTTGTGTGATGAGAGTGTACAGAGGTTTTGAAATTAACAATTTCCGTTTGCATCTGAAGTTTTAAAATTGGTTTGTTAAAAATATTTGTGAGGCATTACATTGTTTCGTAAATAGTTGTACATAAAACGCCTGAAGTTATACCTGCATTTTATGCAAAAAAGTAATAAATTACTTTGTTCTGTGAAATATTGTATGTTGGTTTTGAAATGTACCATTTATATTTTGTATTCTAAGTTGTGAAAATAGTTCGTTAAACATATTTGTGGTTTTCAAAGTAAAAAATATGACTTTTTTCTACTCGGATTTTATGTTTTTTGAGTGATTTTAGGGCCACTGTGTTAATATGGTATGTCAAAATTGAAAGGTAACTATAAATCCACAAAGGGAAGGTTG
Source organism: Orestias chungarensis (assembly GCA_032876305.1). Taxonomy (NCBI): domain Eukaryota; kingdom Metazoa; phylum Chordata; class Actinopteri; order Cyprinodontiformes; family Cyprinodontidae; genus Orestias; species Orestias chungarensis. The sequence continues at coordinate 2,087,997 of JAVLVB010001152.1, forward strand.
TGCTGAAAAAAATGATACCAAGCAATGCAGGGTAATATTTTATAGTGAAATATAAAGATAAAATCAAAAGCAGTGAAATAGAGAGTATTCTGCTGACATAGTCGCCCTTACAGCTGCTTAGTTTTATGAGAGAATCTCAAACTAAAATCAAAAATATCTCAAACCATAACCTACAGTTACAACACAATGCGATGCCTGTGTGAAACATTTCAGTATTTTTTTGTTTGTTTTTTAATCCGGGGGGATACAATGATTCGGCGTACCTCACTGAACACAGTGGGCATTTCCTGCAGGACCTGGTGGACGTACAGCCTGCAGTCTTTGACGGAGCGCGCGCTCTGGAGGAAGTTTTCAACAAAACTGCAGCAGAACTGCCAGTCGTTGAAATGCACAAACGCCTGGAACGGAGTGGAAACATGAATCCGGACGCATTTATGGTGAGATGTTGAAACGCCGCCGCTTGTGTCCTCACCCTCCTCTGCAGTGGAAGCACAACAATGTTGTAAAGCAGAGTCTGGAGGCTCTGTTTGGGGAAATAGGGCCACACCAGCTGGGCCACGTCTTGGTGTTTGTAGTTTCCTTCAGGCAGACCCGTCAGCATGATGGAGGCCCCAGGGCCCTAAGAGGCAGGGGTCAAAGTGAAAGCTTCATCTCAACAAACCGTCATAAGCTGAGTTTGGCCTCTTAGCTTACCCACAAGTCCTTTTTTCTTGTGATTGTACGAAAGTCTGAAAGCAAAAAAAATACTAGTCAGTTTTGTATAACCCCTAAAAATGCCACAATTTGGATTTTTTCAATCAGAGAGATAAGAAAGAAATCTCTCTCTGATGTCAAAGTTTAAACAAATGTCAGCAAAAAAACAGCAAATTTTAAAAAAATCAAAAAAAAAAATCAGATAAATTCAATCAAAATATCTCTAAATTAAATCACATGTTGTAACTCAAGTCATCCAAGGTTCAAGACTTGTTGTAGATGCTCATGGCTGCAAGAAGGGAAGGAGCTAATCTAGTGGTCTGTGTTACTGCGTCTACTTAAAGGCTCTGACTGAAGACAATGTTGTTTGAAAGAATTCCCCACATAAGGATAATCCATAATTCTCCTCATTTCCTGGTGAATCCTTCTTTGCACCGTCGTCTCTAGTGGTTCACGACTTCTTTATCTTATATATAAAACTTTTAGAAAAAAAGAGAGATCTCTTCCAGGTAGGAACAATTATCTCTGTTGAATTAGGGGTGGATAATATTCCAGTATTTTATTTAGTGAATACTTTCTACGTGCCCTGTGTTTTATTCTTACTGGGGATGATGAACCAGGGAGATGCTGTGGGGAATATAAAGGGAGCTGTCGTCATGGTGACAGAAAATGGCGCCGTGCTGCCTGGCGGAACTCCGAAGCTGGTCGCCGGGACGATCGGCCCGGCGACGATGTCGTCGGCGTCCGGCAGGGCTCTGGGCGCGAGCCGCGGCGCTGCGTGCGTAAAGATGAATAAAAAAAAAGAGAGAACAAGAGCAGAAAAGTGTTAGTAGTGAGATTACCTGGATTTAGTTTTCTTTTCACTTCAGTAGTTGTTTTCCCATTTAGTTATTCGAACAAAAGGGAAATTAAATAATCCAGGTATCTTCAAAGGCTTGTGGATAGACATGCTGTCGGCTGAAATGTTCTCCATTAGCAGTCGGTTTCGCAACCCAATGGGACAAGGCCTCTGACTGAACAGTGCATGACTGACATGACTTGCTAACAGCTAACAGTCCACGCAGCAGAAACATTTCGAACAAACATCTACATCACTGTTAGCGCTGCTAATCCGCCTCGTTTGCTTTTGCCACTCAACGTCGGCAAAACACGAGGATTCCAAGATAAGATCCTGTTCCGGTTCAATCATGCAATTTAACATCTCTAAACTCCTCATCAGGTGCGCGAATAAAGGATTCAGACTCAAAAAAAAAAAAAAAAGAGAGTAGTAGCAGAAGACTTTGTGTTTTTGTAATAATTACCGTCCTCCGTTAGCATAAGAACGAATCTGAGCCTTACGTAGAGCCGTGCTGTCGCTTCGGGGCAGTTTGATCCTGTAGACGTTGTGTTTAAAGCGTCGTTTCAGCAGACTGTACCAAACCCCGATCCGATCGGCGTCGCGGCTCGTCTCAAACTCTATAAACACCTGCGGGGGAAAAAAACGAACCATAGTTATACACAGCAGAGTCAGAGTCACTCACTTCTAGTGTTTGCACCTTATTGAGCAGAGGAAGGTAGTTTTTAACAGAGTGGATCTTCCTCAGAGTCTCCCTGAGATTTCTGGCCTCGCTGGGTGGGATGTTCTGGATGTAGATGGTGCTGGTGCCATCATCTGTGCCCGACTGAAGAAAGAACACACGAAGGTCGTCTACACATCTGAACTACTTTGTTATGTATTGGTTTGAGTTTTCAGGGGAACAGCGTCATGAAATATAGAAATATACAGGGAACATCTATAAGATGTTAGAAGTCAGTTCAGGAAGCGAAGCGGTTATTTTATTACAGGTATAATACCAGCGAAATAAGAGTTTAAAATTTGATTTTTTTGTGGTTTTAATGACTATGGCTTAAAGGGTAAATGAAACTCAAAATTCAGGGACTCGGAAATCAAGAATATCCATGTAGACCAATAAAAATCTGATGTTTTATACATTAAATTATGCAGTTGTAGAGCCGAACTGACCGTAGCGCAGTGTAGGCGTAAAGTGAGACCACACTGATTCGATAGCTGGCTTCAGGTCATCGTGTAGGGTTTTCAGATGGGGTTACAGGTCAGAGGGGTTTGCAGGTTAATCAGACGCAATAACCCCATGGTCAGTGACCCAGCGTCTGGTACCTCTGGTAATTTAGTGGATGCCAGGTCTAGCCGTAAAGTAAAAAACAAACAACTCCAGACTGCTTGTGCTTGTCGGCAGAGGGAGACGTGAGGACCTCCAAAATGTTCTGGTAGACGTCCGGAAAATCCCAGAGGATCAGAACCGGCAAGACGACGTGGAGACCCCAACCGTCACTGACGTCTCTCTGGACTTCATGTCAAGTTTCGTGGTTGTTCTGCATTACATGATTAAAACCTGAAAGCAATTTTGATTCTGGCTTTCTCTACTCTTCAGCCAGACTCTGGAAGTTTGATTTCTAAATTAAGCTCAGAATTTACTTTAATCTAATTACTAATGACTGATTAAATCCTCCTTTTAGCTGAGATAAAGACGCCCGACGCCGTCTCTCCTTTAAAAGCGGCTTCAGACAAAGAACACTTGGAGTTCACGTTTAGTCGATTTCGTCTGTGTGGTTGCTCATCTCCAGCCTCGGGACAGACCGTTTCAATCCACAATCATCAAAGCTACAAGAAACAAAAGGCCTGGGATGCATGAGGGGGCAGAAAATAGTGCACTTTCGCACAATTTTATTTGATTAAGAGCCAAAACAAATCCCCTTTAATGCGATATTGAAATGATTGTGAAACTCGACTGGAAGAGGCATTATGACGCTGGTACAGATACAATAAAAAACATTTGTTTTGTGTCGCATCTGGCCGCTCTGTTAATGTAACCATGGATGAATCGATGCTTCTGGTTTCATATATGTAATTATAAAAGCTGTGGTTACTTACGAAACCGACCAGGTCCATCACGGATTTGTAAAATTCAAACTGAAACGAGACAAGAATGGAGTGACAATTACGCATCAACATCAGTGCGTATCAGGTTAAGTGTTTATTGTGCTTACCAGGCAAAAAATAAAAATCTTTAAGATTAATTAAAATTATTTTAGTGACATTTATCAAAAATTGAGATGCCAAAATAAAACAACAAAGCAGAAATTCCCCGAACCTCAACAGTAAAAAAGTTTTGTTATCAGGGATATAAGAGAAAAAAATTATCCTTCCAGGCCAAAAGAATAAAATTAAAAATGGCCAAAAATAATTTAGTAACGATCAACTAATCATGCAGCTTTTAATCAAACAAAGTAGCCTAACTTTTCTGAATCAGCATCTTCTAATTAAATCTAGATCATTAAAAAAAATAAAATAAATAAATAAACAGAGAAAGGTTTTTACGCTCTTCTTTAGCTTGCCGCATTGATCCAAGTCTAATAAAGCAATCTTGGCTTCAATGCCAAAACATTTTCAATTATATGAAGATTTAGATTAATTTGAGTTAATATCAATGAAAACATCATAATTTGCATCAATCAAAGTCGCATCCATCTTGAAACCGAGAAGAATTTAAGGCTCCAGCAATTCTTTAAAAAAACAAAAACAAACCTCTGCTTCAGAACATTTGCTTTTAAACCCACAAATTAGCTTTCAAATAAACAAACAACGAAGGATACAATAATTATTACCACATAAACATACACTACTTACCGGAGCCATAAAAAACTTGGTGACGACGATATGAGCGCAGAGTTTAGATCCGCTGAGAGCCAAGGATTCATTCTGGGAAGCTTTGAAGACTTGCTGCACGCACTGATAACTGGGCATGAGGACGAAAGCCTACAAAACACAACCAGATGCTCATTTTGTAATGTTATTAATCCGCACAAAGGTTATTGTTAACGATCCAAACGAGTTGGGGGACCCACCAAACATGCGTGAGGGATCACGTAGAGGTTTGGTTCTCGGTGCTGGAACCCAAACCTGCGCAGAAGGCCGACGATGTCGGCTTCAGTGTAGCGGCCGTCGCGATACTCTGGCAGGTTGCTAATTAGTAACAGCCTGGGCTAAAATAAAGAGATCAAATAATTAGATTCATAAAAAAGAAAGGATGTTTCTGGGATTTATTAGCAAGTGTAGAAATAAACGTCTTATATGATCTGTTGACTGCATACAGATAAAGATTTACATACACTGGAAGAGCAAATTAACCTTCCACTGACACGACAAATGTAAACGTTTGGTGAAACTTTACAAGCACTTTAGAGGGATTTTAATTCTTCAGTGACAAACACAAAAAAAGGCACTGAATGTGTGATATAGGTGAGCATGGTGGAGAGTCTACGCTGCTGTGGGCCTATTTATCTTTTTAACACCCTTGTAGACCTTTGTTAGAAAGCAGAGAGACTGTTCTGACTGGAGATGCTTGGAAAACTATCAGATATGCTTCCGATTTACACCTCGATTCACACCTTTAGTCGCATTCGCACGGGATTATTAATACCTAGGGAATAATTTGGAATAATTGGGGAGGAATTCTGACATTTGAATGCGCCATGTCTGCGAAACGTCAATCAAATTTCTGCAAACACGGACGTCCAATGATAAAACTAGTCCCGTGCGAACCTGCAGCTCAGTGATTGCGCGATGTTTGTCGTTTTTATTTCACCTTTTTTACAGTTTTTCCGGGTTGAGTGACGGAGGCTGCGGTTAAAAACTATGAGCGCAAGTTTTTAAAACAGGTCAAGTCCAAAATTAAGTTTCTCTTTGCGAAATATCCGGAGACCCATCCACAGGAAAGAGATCCACCAAAGGGACTCAATTTGGCAGGACAACGATGTGGATGATACATGTAGCAGCATGCAGTAAGCGACATATTTCATAATTTTATCAAGACATTTATTAGGTATATTACGGTAATTATCTATGAGCCTTCCTGAAATGTGAGCGATCTGGTTTCCAGTTGCACTTTAAAAGTTGTGATGTAAGACAGATGCCTGGTAGGTGGAGACCATGTTACGATAGCTTTTACATCATATCCAGGCCTTAATGTCAGTAAATCAGAGTTAAAACGCAGTTTTTGTTTAGCCTGTGCGAATGCGCCACAAGTATCACAGAGGTGGGGGGTAATTTACACATGCAAATAGGACTTTAGTTATAAATCTAACCCAAAAGCATCACTGTTGTTTAAGATTGCTTGTTAAACCTTCCCACTGATGCAGTGATGCACTCAGTTCATTCACAATCCCATAAATTACAATCGCTTTTAGATAAACCTAAAAAAAAAAATGGGTGGGGATTGAGAAACCTTACTTTCGTTGATGTGACGACGCTTTTAGTAAGAAAATCTGCAACGTAAAGAAAGTTACAGAATTAGTGGAAAAATAAAAGTTGTGTCTTCATAATGGAAAAAGATTTCTGACCAATTTTTTCTGGAAGCATCAAGCTCCCAAGCTTCTCTCCGACGGTTAGAGGATCTGGAGCCGACCAAGGTCCTTTGGTCGACAACATGCCTGGAACACTCCTGGCGGCAACTGGACGGCGAAAAAACAACAACAAAAAAACCAAACAAGATATTTGAGAAGAGTTACATCTAGGCTGTGTGGAAAATCCTCGTCCAACAGGACGGGGACCAAAGTCCAAAAGTCCAAATCCAATTAAGAATCTGTGCAACGCTTGCAAACCTATTTTAAAGCGATTTCCACTTTGGGGTTCAACTCCATTTCAAAGATTTGAAACATCTGTCTATCTTCCAGTTTTATCATTTTAAAGCTAGGAGAGAACGAAGCCAACAGCTTCAGAGAAATCAAAGGTTTCTTGGATTAAGCCTTAAATGATGGAGAACTGCATATAAATCTGTGTTAATATGACAAAACAATTGTGTATGAGAGGATTTTTTGTTTCTCCTAACAGACATGCCTGCTGCAGTTGAGGACAGATTTGTTTGCGATGCCGGAAGACTGCGGGGTTCTGGTTTCTCCGCCGATGCAGGAGGAATCTCATCGGCGTTTGCTTCCTCCGAACACTCGGCCGCCGGTACAGAAGCTGCTGGAGATCCAGCGGCGCTGTCCTCACATCCAGCCTCCTGCTGAGGAAGGCCGGGAGGATGTTCGCCGTCCGCCACAAACTCCTCTTTGGTTTTGGAAACGTTGCGGTCTGACCCGTTCCCAGAGTCCTCTGCAGGTTCAGAAACGTTGCAAGAGTCAGAAACACTTTCTGTAAGTGTTGCTTCGCATTTAGACGCGCCGGGAGCGTCGGCAGATGCTCTGAGTTTAGTAACTTCGGCGCTTTCAGGAGGTCTTCCCACGGGCTCTGCATGCAGTTTGGAAATATCTACAGTCTCTTCAGGTGTCCCCTCAGTTTTAGAAGGCATGGACTCAGTCGATGGGGCTGGTTCAGGTTTTGATTGTGACTGAGAAACATTATGGGACGTCTCAGACGACGGAAGCGGCGTCCGAGCGTCGACAGCCGGAGGTTGCGCTCCACTTCTCGTGGCGCTCGCTTCGAGATTGAAGGTGATCTTCACGGAGTCTTCCAGACGCTTTTTAAGGTCTTTGAGACTGAAATAAAATGTAAAAAAATTTAAAGAAGAAAATTAGCAATTGTATGATAAATATTCTTGATAATCTAATGATCAAAAAAAAAGATGTATACTTCTGGTAATTCGTTGTCTAAGATGAACTGTTTTCAAAATTTAATAAAAATAAATAAATAAAAATAATGAAAACAACATTATTATATTTAGTCATATTCATGCTCATGCTTAATTTTAACAAACCCATTAAAGCAACACTAAAGAAGTTTCCGTTTTGGCCGATTTTGGCGGCCAGTGTGGACAAAAGCGGTAGTGTTTTGCCAGAAGGAAGACTACATTTCCCATGTGCACCAGCGCATAGCGTGGTAAAATCCTTATCTCCTGGTCGCCTGCAGTTGGATTGAAGTACATTTCTGTTTCCAGTGTCTGTGTGAAGGATGAATAGTGACGAGGTGATGAATCTAATTGTGGTGAAACAATGTCATATGATGATGTTTAAAATAAGAAACGGGGGAAGTGTCGTATGTCGTAAAGCAGTCAGCACATTTGTAGTTGTTTTGTGCACCAGGGTTCCTGCCACCCTGCTCAAATTTACTTAGTGCCGGTTAAAGCAATATGGACACCCTCGGGCCACGACACAGTCGTCATTCAACGAGCTGTAAGCTGAGATGTAATCACATGAATAAAAATATTTTATGAAGGTTGAAAAGATACTTAGTGTTGCTTTAAAGGTTTTGTATTTGTCTTCAGAATGATTTAGTATGAAAGAACAAAAAAGAAAGTAGAAAAAGAAAATACTCACGATTCCACATGTTTAACTTTCCCCCTGTTGAGAAAAATAAACAAAAATCGTTGCGTTTTAATGCACAGACATTGTAAATAGATATTATTTCCAGTTTAATTCAACACGACTAAGGCAGCAAGTTTCAGACAAACGACATACAGCCGAGCTGTGTAAAGTCATGAAGGGTTTTATGTGAGAGTCGAAACAATGAGGGAAATAAAAACTAAACGAAACAAGAAATGTTGAGAAATGGGGGAAAAAAAATCTAATTGACAGTTTAAAATGAAATTTTCAAAGCAGAGAAAGATCAGGCAGATAACGTTAAGATGACTGTAATACAGCGTCTTTTTGAGCTTTTAACAGATTTCATCAGGTTTTTACTGCACAACTATCCTTGAAACTCTCTCAGTTCAGAACCACAATCTGCTTTCAAATGGGAAAAAACATTTTTTTATGGCCAGCAATTGCAAGTAAGCTAGCATGTGCTAACCGCTAATAGGGGACGCTACATCTGGCTTCATTTGTTTAAAATGGAGACCTGCTCCTAATATAGATTAATTAGGCCTTTGCCAGGGTTACATCTTCCTTTCGTTTGATTCATAAACAAATTGTTATGAACATTTTGATTGGTAATAGACCACAAAATTTCAGTTTTGTGCATATTTACCTAAAATGTTTTCATTTGATCCTTAAAATTGAGCCTGTCTGGATAAGAAAGTAATTTAAACAAGCATCCATGCATCCATGTATCTGAAACAATTATAGGTATTTGGATTTAACTTGTTCTATGCTACTCATATTATTTATTTATTATTAATTTATCATCCCGTCAGACAGAAGATTTCCAACAGAAACCAAAGAGAACGCTTTGATTCATTAGCTGGCGATTAAAGCTTTTGCTGTAATTGTCAGCTGTGAATCTTTCCAGCAGGACGGCCCTTTAACTTTTCCGTAAGGATGTTTAAAAATGCAGCTGTGCTAACTGGGTGAAACCATTCCTCCGGAGCACAGAGTAAAACATTGGATGTTTGATTATTGGAACGGTTATATATTCCCAAGTCAGATTTTTTATTTTTGTACCAGCTAGAAAGCCGGAGTTCTCAAAGAAACGACTATAAACAGTGAATTCATTTCTCGATTGCTTCCTTTTAACTGCACTTAAAACATACCAGGTTCTGTGTGTCAGTAAATCCTGCGTGGAGGCGAATTGCTCCTGTACCTTCTTCACGCCCCTGGGTTCAAGCATCTCAATGCAAATCTGAGTCACATCAGATAAAAAACAAACAATGCTTTTAATAAAGAACTAAAAGGACTTTATAGAAACAAAACATGATTGTTCTCTATATTTTTCTAGGTAGATACTGTCAGATTATCAGTTATATATTGAAAAATCTGTATTGTGGAAAAGAGGAAACTGCAGGTCTGGCTTTTTAGAGATCGGTGATCGGCCAGAAAACTGCAATCGGTGCACCTCTAATTTTAAGTTTCATACATCCGCCTATCCAAGTTCTCTTTTATCTAAATTGCATAAATTTACATGCATTATTTGGCAAAAAAAAAAAAGAAAAAAAAAGGATCAGTGTAAAATAAGTTTCTGATCATTCTCACCCAACCAGGCCTCAATTAAAAATGGCTGCTGAACAATTGAAATAAGACGCATGTCTGAGTTAATAAAAAGCTTCTTTCACTTCTTGTATCTTTTTTTTCCTTAATATCTTCCACACATTTATACATGTAGAAGATTTTAATTACACTGTTTCTATTGTGTTTTTGTTAACAACAGCCCAGACAATCGGCAGACTTTCACTTCTGTGAGTAGAACATGGTTAATTCAAGCCCTAAACCCTATTCGGATGGGATTAGTATTGCCTAAGAACGTCTGAAAAGTTGTAGTAATTGGGAAGAATGTCTTTGATCTTAATCCCGTGCGTCTGTGATTTTTAAAGTAAATGACCTACTATAATTCGGTGAACACATACATCCCATGATAAAACTAGTCCCGTGTGAATCTGCGTCTCCGTGATTTGGCGATGTTTGATGTTTTCATTGCGTCTTTTTCTAGTTCTTCCAGGTTGACTGACGGAGGCTGAGGTTGAAACTACAAGCGCCAGTTTTGAAAGCACTTTAAGTCCAAAATTATGTGAAATATCTGGAGACCCATCCACAGAAAGAGATCCACCAAAGGGGCTCAATTTGGCAGGACGACGATGGGGATGATACATGTAGCAGCATGCAGTAAGCGACATATTCAACATATTTATTAGCTATATTACGGTAATTAGCTATGAGCCTTCCTGAAATGTGAGCGATCTGGTTTCCAGTTGTACTTTAAAAGTTGTGATGTATGACAGATGCCTGGTACAATGTTTTAGTCTTCCTCTCCACTTAACCTCGTCTGTGTGCGACGAGCGCCGACGTTCGACTTACTCGGTTCGCGAGAGGCAGGAAGTTTACAAAGCTGGCGATGGAGGCCACCTCCTTCATCACGCTCATGATAAGTTCCACGTTCAGTTCAGATATGCCCACAAGCAGCAGTCGCTCCTCCAGGACGTCCAGCTCTGGAGGGTACTAGGAGGGAAAAGAAAAAGAAAGTTGGTTAAAATGGACTTTTAACTAACTTTTTATTTATTTTAGCACAGTTTTAGCAAAATAAAAAAAGACGAGTGACTCACAGCATTGCTCCATTTCATCATAGCTCTGTACACGATTTGCTATAAAAAAAACAACCAGGCGTCAATTTACTTGAAACTATCTACAGTTGTACATTCAATGTGATTATGAAAAAGCTAATTTAAGCAGTTTTTAAAAATTGTGGGTGGAGCTTCTGACAGCACCGTCAGATACCTGCTAACACTTAGCATACCTCGCTGGTTCCGGGACGAATGTCCTGTAGGACGAAGTGGACGCTAAGAGTGCAGCTCCTCACAGAAACTGGCTTTTTGACGTGATCAAGGACGAAACGGCAGCACGTCTCCCGGTCGCAGAAAAACACAAAAGCCTAATGCCAAAACAATATACCCATTCATAAATTAGCATTTGGGGTTTTGTCATTATTTGAATACGTATCATTCAAAATGGTTACAAAACAATCTTCCATTCTTTGTATTACCATCTACAAACCTCCAAAGAACTGTTCTATTGATGATTTTACTGAACTACTTTCAATTGTATGCACCAATTTTGACTGTTTGGTCATAACAGGGGACCTGAATGTGCACATGGATTCAGCCCAAGGTAAACAATGTAAAGAACTCACCGCTGTCCTTGAGATGTTTGGTCAAACTCAGCATGTGAACAAGCTACACACAACAGAGGACACACTCTAGATGTGCTTATCTCAAAGGGTGTTGTTATTTTAAATGTGGGTGTTGTGGACGTCGCTTTGTCTGATCATTTTTGTGTTTTCTTTGACCTTTCTGTTACACCCAAGCCAACAGCTGACCCTACAGTTACTCAAGGAAGACTTATTGATGACAACACAGGGATTCAGGTTTTGAAAAAGATTAGGTTTGAAAATGCTCTATGTTTTAATGTTGATGATATGTTAAACTCTTACACATCAAGTGTCTTGAAGGTTATGGATGCCATTGCTCCTGTCAAGGTTAAAATGGTTAAAGTACACAAAAGGCACCATGGAGAAAAGAGGTCTGGGTCAGGGCACAAAAAAGGGAGTGCCGGACAGCCGAACGGATATTGCGTAAGTCAAAGCTCCAGATTAATTTTGAAATCTACAAAGAAAAGTTGTGTTTGTTCAACCAGACTTAGCGTAGAACCAGAGAGAGCTATTTTTCAGAAATCATCAACAACTGCAGAAACAACTCTCGTGTCCTGTTTGCTACAGTGAGCAGATTAACAGACCTTCCAGTCTTGATCCCCTTGGAACTGATTTCTACATCTAAATGTCAGGAGTTTGCAGTATTCTTTAATGACAAAGTTCAAGGCATTAAAAATGCAATTGTTTCCACGACAGACATAGCTCCTCTACCCCCAGTTAGACATATGGAGCTGACACACTTCACACCCGTCTACGATAAAACAGTTGAAGAGATCATCTGCAGCCTGAGTCCATCTACTTGCTGCCTGGATGAGTTACCCACTAGATTCCTAAAGTCTGTGCTGAGCAGTTTGCTTCCACAACTCGCTCAGTTAGTCAATATCTCACTCCAGACTGGAATATTCCCAAAGGCCTTGAAAACTGCTATTATTAAGTCTTTCCTTAAGAAGAGCAGTCTGGATGCCACAGTACTGAACAACTATCGGCCCATATCAAACCTGCCATTCTTAGGAAAAGTGCTGGAAAAAGTTGTATACCAACAGCTGAGTGACTTTCTCCTGTCTAACAATGTGTTTGATGCTTTCCAGTCAGGCTTTAGGCCCCACCACAGCACTGAGACAGCTCTGATCAAGGTGAAAAACAACATCCGCCTAAACTCAGATGCAGACAAAGTCTCTGTCCTAGTTCTGCTGGACCTGACCGCCGCCTTTGATACAGTTGACCATGTGATTTTATTACAGAGGTTAAAAGACTGGGTGGGAATCACTGGTATGGCTCTAAACTGGTTCAAGTCCTACCTTGAGGACAGGTGTTACTTTGTTCAAATTGGGAACTGCGTCTCCGACCACATGGGTGTGACCTGTGGGGTTCCCCAGGGGTCGATCCTGGGACCCCTTTTATTCAATCTGTACATGCTTCCACTGGGCCAGCTAATACGCAGCCATGATGTGTCCTACCACAACTATGCTGATCACACTCAGATCTACGTGTCGCTGACAGTAGGAGAACATGGGCCTGTAGATTTATTGTGTCACTGTATTGAACAGATCAGTCTGTGGATGCAGAACAACTTCCTCCAGTTAAACTCAGACAAAACTGAAATCTTTGTCTGTGCCCCACAGAAACAAAGAGAAAGTGTCATTAGTTACCTTCTGACGCTCTCTCTGGAACCTAAACATCAGGTCAAAAATCTTGGTGTAATACTGGATTCTGACCTGAACTTCAACAGCCACATTAAATCAGTAACATCAGCAGCCTTTTACCATCTTAAAAACATTGCCAGAATCAGAGGAATAGTCTCTAAACCAGACCTAGAAAGACTTATCCATGTTTTTATCTCTAGCAGGTTAGACTACTGTAACGGCCTGCTCACTGGGCTTTCTAAACGGGCCTTAAGACAGCTTCAGAACATCCAGAATGCTGCTGCTCGAGTTCTGACCAAAACCAGGAAATATGACCACATCAGTTCAGTGCTCAAGTCTCTGCACTGTCTTCCTGTCACTCAAAGAATAGACTTTAAAACAGCCTTGCTTATGAACAAATCTCTTCATGGTTAGCCCTAAAGTACATATCTGACATGTAAGAGCCATATAAACCAGAAAGGACTCTGAGAACCTCAGGTAGTGGCCTCCTGCTGATGCCCAGAGTCAGAACCAAACCAGGGGAGGCTTCATTCCAGTTTTATGCTCCTAAAATCTGGAACAGTCTTCCTGAAGAGGTGAGACAGGTTTCAACTCTGCCATTGTTTAAATCCAGGCTGAAAACAGCCTTGTTTAACTGTGCATATAGCAACTGTGAATATTATTACTATTATTATTTCTTTTAAATTTAAAGCTGATTTTATTGTTTCATTTTCTGATGTTTTTTTCCTATGTAAAGCACTATGAATTGTCTTGTACATGAAAATGTGCTATAAAAATAAACTTGCCTTGCCTAATGGTTCAGGAGAACAAAACGACAATCAGGGATTGAAGCTATGACCTTTGGTTGGTTAATACCCAACACGAGGGAGCTGTGCTTTAGTTTCCCAACAGACAAAAACACAGATGGCTGTTTTTTTTTTGTTTGGTGGAAGAGTTTTAAAAACTTGCTCTTTATAATGTTTTTTTGTTGGTCTTAAAAGGCTGCTGAACATTTAACACGTTATCTTTCCTGTAGAAGGGGGATCTTTTTATCTAGGACATAAACCTGAACATGAGGGAGGAACTTGGAGATTATAAATGTCTCATAGTAAGTGCAATGAATTTTTTACCTGTACTCTCACCCTAAAATTTCAAGCGACACTAAAGAAGTTTCTGTTTTGGATTTTGGTCCAGTGTTGACAAAAGCAGTAGTGTTTTGCCTGAAAGAAGACTGCATTTCCCATGAGCACCAGCTCATAACGTCATAAAATCCTGATCTCCCGGTCGCCTGCAGTTGGAAAGAAGTACATTTCTGTTTCCAGTTCTGTGCGAAGGATGAATAGTGATGATGTGATGAATCTAATTGTGGTAAAAGAAAAATCTAAGTGACGTATGCAGTAAAGCAATCAGCACATTTGTAGTTGTTTTTAAAGACTGCATTTCCCATGAGCACCAGCGCATGGCGTTGTAAAATCCTGAGGTGATGAATCTAATTGTGGTGAAACAATGTCATATGATGATGTGGAAGATAAGAAACGGGGGAAGTGACGTGTGCCGTAAAGCAGTCAGAACATTTGTAATTGTTTTATATAGCAGGGTTCCTGCCACCCTCCTCAAAGTTTCTTAGTGCCGGTTAAAGCGATACGGACCCCCTCGGGCCACAACAGAGGTGTCGTTCAACGACGTATGATCACAAAAGCTATGAAAATATTTTATGAAGGTTAAAAAGTTACTTAGTGTTGCTTTAAAGGTCTAATATTCCACAACAGACTAAATCAAATTCCAATAAAAGTAGCATTTATTGACATGACGTTTCACTGAATTCAGTTTGAATCATGTTAAACAGCTTTGTTTTCAGGGTCTATGCACCTTTAAGGAGTTTCCTATTACATGTAGTTGAGCACAAATCTCTCCAGAGTTTTTACGAGGATGTGATGGAGAATTTTCAATGTAAGTTTTGTATCTAATGTAGGAGCCTCTGTGTCTGTACCCGTGTTCAGGAACCCAATTATTTCGCTCCTTTCTTTGAGGACAGAGCAAAGCGTTGTGTTAGAAGAACTGGTCAAAAGCTGATTTGTAACTCTTGGTCCAGAATAATTGATATAATGATCTCCCTACGTACTTCCTGATGACCAGAATATATAAATGTGTCCGTTTTGCTCTCGCTCTGCTTCTCTTACTCGTTCGGTGACTTTAAACGCTTTATGCCTTGCAAAAGGAACTTGCAAAAAAATGATGCATCTTTCTGTGTTTTAAATTCACAACGAGGATCATCATCTACAGAATTAGCTCCTCCTCAGACTGATTAGACGTCAATGACTGTTTTCATTTTCCATTTGGACATCCACAAGTTTATCCAGATGTGTATCTGCTTACAGGAATCAAAACAGGTGGACAAATTGTTTTCTTTTATTTGTTTGATGTAATATTCACCACAGACTCTTGGTCAACCCCCACCGGTTAATCCATCTATTGGTCTGGGTCTTGTAGGGAGTTTGGTTTTAGCTTAAGTTTAATTTTTGTGTGACACAGAAGTCATAGAACGAAACAACGTTGTACGAGATGAAGCAAAACTCGGCACTGCTTGCTTCAGACATCCTTTTTGTCCAGATTTACCAGGTCTGGGTTATTTTGCTGCAGGATTATGGACCATATTTTAAGCCAATTAAATTAAAGTTGGACGCTTTAAAAAAACATCGGATTCGTTTACAATTTAATCCCATACATGAGAGCAATAGAAACCACATTTTTTGCCATGGACAAAGGATACGTGCAACACGGATTAGGGTTGCATCCACCAGCAGTGTGAACGTTCAAGCCTAAATTCAAGCTCAAGCCTAATAAGGACTTGGTAGACCCCATAAATCCTTTGATGGATTCCCTAAACTTCTCTCTATAAACCTTGAGCAACATTCTGGTCATCTGTGAAAAAACTGGTTAGTGGTATAGTAACCACATCGATCTGGCTACATCAGGGATTGGGGCAGTAACTGTGGATATAACCGTGCTACATAAGAGAAACTTGGTGGTGCGCTGCCTTCACAACTACAAGGTGACCCAGAGACTTTGGTTTTTGGAGAACAATCCTTCTATAGGCTTTGATTTCAGTTTGATTTCCACTTGTTTGCAATATAACCCTCCTCTAATTGACTTAAGTCTGTGTATCAGAGTCGCCACTGATAAATCTAACAGAGGCAAAAGTACATAATATGCCGTCTTCTCAAACCTCCAGTCGGCAGTGGCAGATGGCAGCTCGTACCGAGCCAGGCTCTCGTTCTGCTGCAGGTTTCTTCTTGTTAAATGACAGTTTTTCCTTTCCACTGTTGCCACAGGCTTGTGCAAAGAGCCAATAACAGCTTTTTAAGGTATTGAATTTACATTTTGAATAATAAAATGAACTAGACTGAACAGTTTGATGCGCTGGAATGGAGGAATAGTTTGATTGAACTTCCAGCAAAGCGCCTTGAGATGATATTTGTTGTAAATTGCTAACACCCATAAACTGAACTGAAGAGTGAGGCAACAGGTCGATTAATTCATACAATGGTAGAAAGTTCACAGAAATATCATCTGACAAAGACTTATTTTGAAAAATACATCTATCTATATTCATAGGATCTCATTTCAGGGATGTCATAAAAAGTTTTAATTTCCAATAAAATGTTAAGTCTTTAGTTAAAGCAGATTCTTGCCCTGAGTAGCTTCTAAGCGTACTCTTTGTACCATTCATGCAAACTGGATAGATCTAAAATGTGGTACACAGATGCATAAAAATGACAACAACAAATAGCTTACCCTCCTCTGCAGCGGTAGGACCAAGATGTTGTAATAGAGAGTTTGAAGGTTCCCGTTGGGGAAATAATCCCACACCAGTTTAGCAACGTCTTCGTGCTTGTAGTTTCCCTCTGGTAATCCCGTCAACATTACGGTGCAGTACGCAGACCCTGGATGGGGGGTTGTCTAGTAGTAGGCGAGCAAAGTTAACAAGTTCATGTTTTCAAGCACTCCACACCAAGTTA
>JAVLVB010001152.1:2111098-2127823 GCA_032876305.1 Orestias chungarensis
GGGGGGGCTGCAATGGGAAGGAGCGGCTTCTTTACATAATTCCCAGGAGAAGCTGAGGATAGCAGACCGTCAAGGTCGCCCGGGGAGCTGAAATCAGGAAAACAATGATTTGTTTTGGGTCAGGCAGACTGTTCTCTTTCTGTCTACCTTGAGTCCGGCTGTCTCTCAATGGGAGTACGATCAGCTGAACTTGGACCTTTCTGCCCGTCTGAGAGACCAACTTTCTCCAAGATTATACCACTCAAGCGAGTCCAGAAGCCTCAGCCTGCCTGCCATCCTGTACAAGAACCACATCCAGTTTGAGGTTCATCATCTCGGTCTGAGTGTTGGTCGCTCTCCAGACACTCTCATTCGCTCCTAGACGTTTTTCATTGGCCAGGGCAATGACTGTTGATTCCTTATTTTGTCGATACATCAGGTAACCAAAAAGCAGAAATCCACCAATGTACAAATGTTCTACATCCTCGACTGACATTTTTGACAGACATACAACCTTCCACTCCATCCGGGAATCTGTTGAATATCCTGCGAACGCTGTCCCATCTGGACACAAGGGTTACCCTTTGCCATGTCTTCCCATCAGGAAAATTTTATAAATTTCATCGAGAGACCAGCTGACCAGATCCATAATTGTTGGTTTTTGGACAATATGCAAAGAGAGGCTCCAAAAAGAATATGACATGATGATGTTGTTTACCTCTTTATGCACTGAAGCTGGCATGTTCCCTGATTCTTTCCAAGAAGATGGTGCACCATAACATTATGGGAGTCAGGTTTGAGCATTCCTAGATGAACAGTTTCCTGTAAAGTCAATTGGTTGTCGTGGGCCAGTTTAATGACCCCCAAGGTCTACTGATCTTACCCCCTTAGACTTTTATCTTTGGGATCATTGAAGGCAATTATCTATGGTGTTAAGATACGAGATTAGCAGAACCTGAACCTACAGACTACGGATACTGGAAGCCTGTGCTACAATTTCTTCTTTAGTGTTCCTAATCAGTGTGTGAAGAGTGGGACAAGAGGGTTGCATTGACAATCCAACACAATGGCCACCACTTTGAACACATTTTATAAGTGGTCAGAAGCTTGTAAATAACTAATGAAAGAAGAAAGTTACGTTAAAATCAAGCTCACCGTTGTTTTTCTTGTGAAATGCTCAATAATTTTGATGTGTCCCATGACCCTCTTCCCATTGAAAAAACTAAAATTTGATCCAAATTGGCCGACTTCAAAATGGCTGCCATGGTTACGACCCATCTTGAAAGGTTTCCCCCCTCCCATATACTAATGTGCCAGAAACAGGAAGATAATATCACCAACATTGCCATTTTTTTTAGCTGTATCTATATAAATGACCCTCCCAGCATTCACATCTTTATGACTTAAAAGATGAGAAATATAGGAAACTGGTAAAACAAAATATCTGCCAAGGAAAATTATGGACATAAAACAAGCTCTTTAATATCTTTCTGAAAAGTTACTTGTAAGTTAGTATATTTAAAACAAGTCAAACTTAAGATGTTCCCACTAGAAAACCAGACAAACAAGCTCAGCAATATTGTGGGTATTTGTGTAAAAGACAACTAAAACTCACCTCAGTCCCCAGGAAGCTTTCTGCTGTAACATATTCTGTGATCGAAGTGAAAGTAGAAGAAAAAAAAAGTGAAATTAACAGGCAACGATTATCTTAATAAAAACTAAATGTGTCTGACAATCACCATAGCTTTCCAGTTTCAGTTGAGGCACAATCCTCTCCCCAGCAGTGAGGGAGGTCATACAAGCCGGAATACCCGGCTGCTTTTTTTTAGCAGCTGTTGTCAAGACGATGGCGTCATTCGTCCGAGTCTTCGTTGTACTTTCTGGGGACGAAACATGTATAATAAAAGATCTTGAAAGATATCTTGAAAGATATCTTGATTGAAAGAGATCTTGCTGATGAAAAGTATCTATCGTACCTTTTTGGTTTGTTTCCTTCTCTTCGGCCAAGACAGTTGGCGTCGTCTCAGAAGGTGGTTCAACAGACCTTCCTGCTGTCTGTGGTTCCTAATGCAAATGTATATTTTTTTTAGGAACTTCGGATTCTGCTTGTTAAGAATCTTGATCTTATTCGTTCTTATTAGTACCTGTTTCGAAGCTTCGACCCAGGTTTCTGGATTGTCGGTGTCCAGCTGCTGTCTCAGAGAGGGACTATATGAAGGTTTACCCGCTGCAGTCCCAATGTTACCAACTGCCGGTTCAGCGTCTTCAGGTTTGGGCTGCGAAAACTTTCTATCAGCTGGTTTTTGGTGTTCTCCGACAAGAGAATCTGCTTTCATTGCTTCTACTGCTCTTGCTGATTCAAGCTTTAATGATTTAGCATCCGTCACATTTCCTATCTCGAAACTAAAATGGGTCGGCTCGGTTTTCTCATCAGTGTCACACACAGTCTCAAGGACTTTTAAAAGGTTTTCAGATGTAACACCTTCTTTTGTTTTTGAGATTCCGGTGTGGGAATCTGGAGTTTCAGACTGTGTAAAGTTGGAAGACATATCTGAAGGCTTTGCCGCAACTTCTTTAATTTTCTGACTGGGTGGAGGATTTCCACTGGACTCACTTTCCAGAACCTTTGTTTCTGATACGCCTTTCACTCTACTCATTGAGGATTCATTGTTTTCTGTCAGTGTTAGTCTTGTCGCAGTTCCTGTCTTTTGGATCTCTTCCTTGACTTCATTCGCAGAAGCGTCAGCGTCCATTTCAGACGTTTTGTTTGATTCTTGTCCAGGCTTACCGGGATTTGGTGTCTTCTCAGGCTTTGGAGCTTCTTTTTGTTCTTTAGCTGATGTTGCTGATTGTTTTGAGGCCACATTGACCGTTTTTACATTTTGAGCTGCCTGCTTCTTGGAAACACCTTTTCCTTTAGAAACCAAGACTTTTGATTTTTTCACAAGCTTGACTGCTGTGCTCTTCTTGGATGTTTTTCGCATAGACAAAAGCGTTTTGATTGGCAGGAGAACAAAGTTACCAGCAGAAACATACTGACGGGACAAAGCCGGCGTTCTGTAAAGAAAACACGAAAAAACAAACAAAAAAACAATTAAAATTGTACTAAAAAAAGCAGCATCTTTCATCTTTCTTCCTGGATTAATCCCAAAGGAAAATAAATGTTGTTGGAACTCAGTTGATTAAAGTGTTTTTGGAATTGTTGTGGATCACGAAAATCTGGCCAGGAAGGCTTTCCAGTAGCAATCAGTCTTACAACTAATCTATTTTAGCCTTGATTGAAGGATAAAATTGAAGACTCTCACTGTATGATTGCCATGCCATGCTAACACCTTAATTGCTAGGCAGCATAGATGATATTCTACGTTAAAGTATCCTAAATAACCCCATCGGTTGACGAGAACTGCTAATCTGCCTCTTTTGCTTTTGCCATTTCCCTTCGAAGGAAAAAACAGACAATATTTTTTAGAAGCTAAGCTCCTGTATTTGCGTCAAGATGCTACAGCTCTTCTATAAATCTGTCGTTGGGAGTGTGATTATGTCTTCCATGATCTGTTGGGGAAGCAGAACCAGAGACTTAAAAAGGCCTGAAAAGCCCGATAAAGAAGGCTGGTTCTGTTCTGGGTACGACTGTCGAACCACAGGAGATGATACTGCAAAGAAGGATTCCACTTTACAGCAACAGCGCTTCTTCGGTCAGAGACTACTTTGATTCACTGGAACATAGACTGCTGCAGGATGTCCTTCTATAAGAAGCTAAAATAACGCTTAGAAGAGCCTCAGATGATGAGTTGTCACATTTACTTTACTTTGGGATTAATAAAGTGCAAGTGAATTTGACTTGGCACATCTGAATGGAGTATGTGTCAAAGATCCACAGAAAATCCCTGGCCTAAGATATTTTCTAAGTCTTTCATAGATATAAACTTATACTGGTGTGTGTGAGATTCAGCCGAACCAGTCCCAGTTTCCAGATGTCTCTGCTGGCATTAAATCTAATGAAGGCTTCCCGGAACACTAAAAAATCTGCAGGATTCCATCTCTGGCCTACAAGCATGTTCATCGGTTTGATAAAAGCACATGCCACAACCTACAAATAGCTTTCTCTTTCTTTTTCTGCATCCATGAAGCCTCTTTTTCAACTCCTCTTGGATTTGGGGGTTGCTTTACAGGACATATTTGACATTTTGAGACGCTGAACATCTTTTTGCAGTTGTAAAAACATTTGCTTTGTGCCATGGTAACGCGTCATAACAACTGTAAGTAAAAGTAAGAGGAAAAAACCCCTTCCAGCCGTAAAGTATCCAAAACCAGAAAACAATCCTTTAAATAGCATTGAGTCAAGCAAAACATAATAGGTCTAGAGAACAAATCTGAACTACATAAAGGAGCGACTAAAACATGCTTCGGTTCACTCTAGGTCATCTACTTTCAAGGTTTATTTGTACGCTACCTCTGCAAAATTAGAGTACATTTAATGTAAGTAAAAACTGTAGGAGGATTTAAATTAATTACTGTAAGGTATCTCCAAGTTTAAATATTGTAAGGTTTTTTCATTTTATTTATTATTTATAAAATACTAAAACTAATAAAATACAAATAAAATCTAGATTATCATTTGTTTACAATATTCTGGATTAATTTGTGATTAATATAACCCTGTTTATTTATATATTAAGATCTTCAGAGCGATTTTGACAATCTTTAAGCAACACTAAAGAAGTTTCAGTTTTGGTTGATTTTGGCAGCCCAGAGTGGACAAAAGCGAAGGAAGACTGCATTTCCCATGAGCACCAGCACATAGCGTCATAAAATCCTGAGGTGATGAATCTAATTGTGGTGAAACAATGTCATATGATGATGTTATACATAAGAAACGGGGGAAGTGACGTATGCGGTAGGGCAGTCAGCACATTTATAGTTGTTTTTTGTCGCAGGGTTCCTGCCACCCTCCTCAAAGTTGCTTAGTGCCAGTTAAAGCTACACGGACCCCCTCAGGTCATGACAGAGGTGTGATCTAACAAGCTGTAAGTCGACGTACAATCACAAAAGCTATGAGAATATTTTATGAAGGTAGAAAAGTTACCTAGTGTTGCTCTAATTTCTAGACCCCAATTAAAAACAAAAAAACAGGTGGCAAATAATTGAAACGACTGTTTTAAATGATGTGTCACAGAAGAGTCTGTGTGAATCTGAACTTACTTTGGAAGATTCTCCAGATCCACTGCTGACGTACGTAGAGGTGCGTCACAAACCTCGTCCTACAGATGGATTCATTGTGAACTGATCAGATTATTGCTAAAATGAAACAAATGCAAAACTACACAGAAGCAAATTTACATTAACTGGGGACACATACCTGTTTTGTGACAAGTGTGAGGGATGCTCCTTTTATCTCAACGGTTTTTACGCTCTTGATTTTGGCAGCGTCTTCCTCCTTTTCAAAACACACAATGATCTGCATGTATAGAAAGAAAAAAAATTGTAAGGATTCATTCAAATAGTAACACAAAAGCATTAGAAGCAGACAATACTAGCGTAGCCCTTTTTCAACTTCGATCTGAAATAATTCGTATTTTTGTTTTACATTTGTTTGCTTTTTTGCTGTTTTAGTTCCGATTGAAAGTATCTAGTATTCAGTATTGAAACTCGTTCCTGTTCCTATCCAAAGAAAAACGCATGAGCAGAAATATGTATAAAGTATCATCTAGAGCTGAAAGGGACGTTGACTTGGAGAAGATCCTCCTACACATTTATACGGCAAGTTACTTTAGCAATTATATGAACAGAAGCGTTTAGCAAAATGCAGGCAATGTTCTTAACGGCATTGATCAGGTGTGCCTCTGACATGATTGACTTTGAACTGCCTAAGATATTCGAAACACTAAAAGACTTCAGCCAACCAAAATGTGCAATATATTATTAATTCATTGGTGCAAAATCACAGACCATCTTCTGCTTCCATATGTGTTTTTAGCTTTTGACAAAGCTTATTTCAGCTTCGTTATATGACTGTTTGTATTGTTTAGCTAACCGTTTTTATATTTTTACTCTTTATGTTATGAATACTTCTAAGTTGTCGATTTTTACACTTATTCATTAGACCTCTCAACCTGAAACCTGAGTCCGTATTTCATAAATGTGTAAAAGTGAACTGCTGTGTTGACAAAAAGTTCCTTGATTCCTAAAACAAAACAAAAGAAAGAAAATGTCAAACTTTTTACCTTTAACTATTTAGTACTTTTGCAGTTGTCGTTTCATTTTCACAGGATGTGCTTTACCAACCTAGTATCTATTTCTTTCTGCCTTGAGATATATTTCAAACCCACTTTCACAATTTAAAGTACATTTCTATTAGATACTCGATTAACGGTAGGATATTGAGTGGGATTTATTTATTTTTTTGCGAGAAAAACTGTTATTTTACTGTTATTTTTTGGCACATTGCAAAACTTTTTTATGTTCTTCTATTAGTTTTATAAACTTTGCCTATACAAGCTGTTTGTGTAAAGCTGTTTTCAGGCAAGCTGAAGCAAAGGTGCAGAGAGAGAAGCAGTTGAGCCTGGGCCACACAGTTCCTGACACACATAAGAGAACAATGCATCTTAGAAACCTGTGTGTTGTTAAGAGAAGATATTTTGATTGATCCATTGCTGGTTGTTCCTTTCCCTTTAGAGCAGCAACATTCATGTAACTAGACTGCCCCCAAGTAAATAAAAAGAGAGGGTACGGCGGAATGGGCTTCAGAGCGGAAGGAGATTGTAACTGGGCACATCTCTGTCCGATCTCCTCGCGAGTAAGAAATCTAATAGCCTTGTCTTTCTCCTCTTTGTGTGGTGTTTAAGTATTTTAGGTTTGAACCTTACAACAGTTTTTTTATAATGACCAAGTAAATAACGGTTCAATTTCCATCCTTATCTTTTGGTTTCGCTATTACGGAGGTAGAAAACAACAGTCACAGGGTCTACGACAGGGGCTATGTGATTTCTGTAAACACTTTTAAAGAAGCCCATCCACAAAAATTAGGTATCTTAATTTAACTCAGGTGTCTTATATTTCAACATAATTCAAAATGATAAAACAAATTAAATTTAAATGAAACTGTATGAGATCTGAGCATTTCTTGTTGCTTTTTACCATAACTCTTAAAAATGGTCATTGGTCTAAGTTAATGCAAACCTTTTTATAGTTACAAAATATATGTTGGTGGAGGCGCGTGCAGATTTTCTTATCCTTTTCAGATTTGAAATACATAAATATCTCATTGAGAATTTTGCTTTAACTTTCAATAGATGTGCTGCTTTATTAATCATCTTGTTGAAAATCATGCAAATATAAATTTGCAAAAACCAAACAAATTTACATAGCATTGAGAGACAGATCAAATGTTTTTTGGTCGTCTTTTTCCACATACCTCTTGTTTAGACTTGAACAGTAAGAGGGATTTAGTTTTTCCAAAGGACTCCATTGCTGTAATCACATCACCGTGAGCAAGAGTATCAAAATTCCCCTTCAACCTTAGCATAGTTGGAGGTGATGATTTACAGACATGGCCAAATTGAGGCTGAGGAGAAATGAAGATGAACTGTAAAATCCAGCTGACTAATAAAAACAAAAACATGCTGCATAACAAACAGCTGCGACTGTTATGAATGAGAACTGATGAAATATAGAAGTTGAATCTAAATATTATTCACGACAGGCACTAGAATCTGTCTGGATGGAAAGTTCTGGGTTTGAAAATATGGTCATTCTTTTGTTAACCTTTAAAATAATTGCATATTTTCTATATCTTCATCTTGTCTCAACTTATTGGTAGATTGAAGATAATGATACAAGTACTGAGAATATGAAACACAAATGGCAACCTTGGATGTTGATGTAGAACTTGTCTTGCTCCCTGGAACATTGGTTTGAACTGGTTCCATCTCTGTGGTTACATTCAACATTGCTGGTTTGGAGGTAAAGGATGGAAGGCCAGCCCCTGATGATGTGGAAGCCTCGATCTTTTTAGTCGGTGAGGTCAATGATGTTTGTGATGATAAAGATTCTTTTTCTTGGGCTTGCTCAGCATCAACAATAGGCTCAAACACAACAGCGCAGTTCAGCTGCTCTGGCACAGAAAAGGCTTATATAATAAAAAGAAAAACATAAATAAAGAATTAGTCTTGTTGAATAAGAAATCTAAAAATGTTCAATTGAGTGCAAATTATCATTCAGTGACCACTGAAGAGTAAATTCTCCTCTAAGTTGTTTGTTCTTTCATAACCAATTTACATCACAGAACCTTGAGAAAAAACAATCAAATGTTTAAGGTTCTCCAGGAAAGTCCTTAGTTATGAGTTAATATGAAACTGAGGTCATGACAATATAACTTTTCTTTCATCCCAAACCCAGAAAAGAAAATCTTAAGAGTAAAAACGCCTAAAAATCATAGATGCTCAATGTGAAAATTATAAAAATCAATGTATAATAAACAGTTCCTGTCATACTCATTGCTACAAAACATTCAACATTAAAAACAGCGGGGACCTACAGAGGAGAAATTGTTTCCTTTTGAACCAAAATAGAAAGTTCAAACCGCAGTTCAAAACGGTGTTAAAACAAGATGATAGAGGTTATATTACTGAGCCAGTCAGTCAACTGGTTAGTACATCTCAACACCTCCCTGGTAAAGTGCTCCAGACATCCTACTGAGAGGCAAACCACAACAAGGCTCATGACATGCTCAAGGGACCATGTGTCTTTGCTGACCCTTTGGTATTTCTCTTGCTGTTAAAAATCTATTAAAATAATAATAATCAATAATAAAAAACACTCAAGTTTAGATGAAGGAGATAACTCTTCTTGAACACACCCCTTCAAGGTAATGGTTTCGCTGCTCACATGGATATTCAAGACCCGTAGGAGCAGCACCATACCCTCACATGGTTCAGCGAGGTTATGGCAGGGACAACAAAACACCCCTTCTAGGATACCATACAGTGAGGGCAAACATTCTTGTTAATCTGAACTGCCATTTGTTTCAGTTCAAACCTCAATGAACCTCAAGCTCACTGCCTCTCCTTTGCAAGTTTGGAGCAGGAGAGTCGAGCCCTCTGCAAGATCAGTTCTAACTATTTCTACTTGGTAGTTTTATCTTACACAATGGCACTGGATATTTCCCCCACCATTAGGTGACATTTATAGCCCTAAAGAAAGATTATGGAGCCAGATATTCACACACCAAGGTGCTTTGATGGCACTGATTTAGACATTGCATTTTTCAGCTAGTGCGGCTTTGTTTAGCTCAAGTTGAGTCCAAACAAGCCCCAGGAGCCAAGGCTTAACCAACAGGTTCTCAAGCCTGGCTCCAGGAGGGTGCCTCCATCTTCCTACTGTGGACATGGTGCGCTTCCAGTGAGCCGCAAAATTCATCTGTATTATTAAATTAGTGATTTTAGTGGCATATTGCTACTAGTACAAACTAGTACCACTAGTACAAACACAGAGAGTAGACAATCCTGCCTGGTTGATCCAATCTTAATGCAAGAATAGAACAGAAATATTCTTAAAAATAATGACCATTGAAATATTCACAGTGGGAAAAATTTAGAGGACACTAAATTATTTGGTAAAAAGGGAACTTGCATATTACCTTTTTACAGCCTATTGTATCTGAGCCAGGCTGGCGGGGAAATACATTTCTTAAGTGACATACTTGCTTAAGAACAACATTTTTAGTTACTCTGAAGGATATCCATCAAATATTTTTAAAACTAACCTGAATTAATTAGTCCCTCTTGTAGCATTTTTTCGGTGCAGGACTTCTTCTCAGACTTGGATCCTTCTGGGGAGAGTTGTTCCTTTTGGCTTTGACTTACTGGAGACAGCATTTCACAATTCTTTGAGATGGATGGCTTCCCATGAATTCTGTTTGGTGAGGAGTGTCCCTCAGAGGAAGTGCATAATTTCTTCTGAGAAGGTGACGCTTCTGCGGACAGTCGTTGCTCATGGCTTCTACTTGCTGAAGGCAGCTTCTCACACTTCTTTGATAAGGACTGCCTCCCATGATTTGTATTTGGTAAAGACTGCCCAACACGATTCCTTTTGGACTGTTGCTCTCCAGTCTTCACTACTTCTAGTTTATTACTAGCTTTGTTTGGTGAACACTGTCGCTCCCTCCTCGTCCTTGATGAACATCGTTTGTCACAGCTTCTTTCTTGTGACTTCTCACCCCGACCTCTTGAAGGCAGTTGTTGATTACGGCTACGTCTTGATCCCCGTTTTGCATCACTCCTCTTTAACTCTCTTGGTTCTTTAGCTCCACCTGAGGGTGATCTTCGCTCAGGGCCTTTCCTTGGTGACAGTCTTGGATTTCGGCCCCATTTTGGTGAGCACGATTTCCTAGGAGACCGTCGTAGCTCTGAGTACTTTCTTGTCGAACCAAGTGTCTTATACCTTGAACGTATGACATAGTTGGGGAAAACATAATGTTTGTACAATGGAAACAAGGATTTAGACCAATGGAAACAAAAAGTTATAATTATTCAAGCAATATAATATTGTACCAGATTTTCAAAAATATTTGACCCTCTCAAACACAAACTCCAGAAATGCATACAAATTAACATTGAAGTATTTTATTTAATGTCTTTGTATCGAAAATTAAATTAGCTAATATATACATACCTGAAACTGTGTCTGCGGAAAGGCAGCACAGGCAACCTGTTGCCCCATTTTCCCCTTTGTCTTTCAAAGCTTCCGGCGCTACTACCCTTTCCATGCAATCTGTGAGGGCTGTGGGAGCTAGAACTGCTGCTGGAGGAGGTCCTTCTATGCCTAGAACTGCGCCGCCTGTGAAGGCTATGAGAACAAGAACTACTTCTCGCTGTTGTTTTTCTATACCTAGAGCTGTGCTGTTTCTGAGGGCTTTGAGATCGACTACTGCTGCTAGAGACCCTTTTATCTCTAGAAAAGCTTTGTTTTGGGGGGCTTTGAGAGCTAGAACTGCTGCTGGTAGAGGTCCTTCTATGCCTAGAACTGCGGCGTCTGGGAGGGCTTTGAGAGCTAGAACTGCTGCTGGTAGAGGTCCTTCTATGCCTAGAACTGCGGCGTCTGGGAGGGCTTTTAGAGCTAGAACTGCGGCGGTTGCAATGTGACTGAGTTCTATCACTACATTTTGTTTTATGATCTTGGGAAGCGTGGTCAGAAGCTGAGGACGATATCTTGGAGCTTCTAACGGCATCACTATATAGGAAAGAAATAGCTAAATTTAGCACCAGCAAGAGAAATACTCATTTTCATGTATTGAGGTTTGCTTAAGTACAGAAATATACCTTTGCAGTGGTATTTTGCCATCCCACTCTGGATATCTGTGGAAAATGTAGAAATACTATATACAAAAAAATCCTGTTTGTTCCAAAAGCTTTGTTTCAATTGCTTTAGAACACAATACATTTAGACACAATTCACTGAATTTGTACAAATATTTGTGCATTACACAAAAAAACTTTAATGTACCAAGTCACAACTGTCAACCAATCAAATAACTTTAATTAGGATGACCACGACTTCACTGTAATCCAGAGGTCTTCCCAATAATCTGATCTTAATCCAATAAGGCACCTGTGAAAATCAGCATCTGAAAATCTTTAGCAAATATGTGACGCTATAATGACAATATGGATTGAAGTCTTGAATGAAATCCTTTTTTTGAGCAACAGCATCACTAAATCAGTACAAATGAGGGGTGCATAAAAAGGCAGTCAGCGTGTATACTGAGCAACATGACAAATTTCTTAAAATTAATTGTTGCAAATGTTTCATTAGTTTTCTGATATGTTGGACTTAAAATGGCTTAAAATGCACACTAAATAAGTTTATTTTCATATCATGTCCAAACAACCTTTCAGATAAATTACCAATTGTCACGTAAGCCTTTTCTTTCTAGTATTTTTGTTACATTTAGGTTTTTATGGCCTTCTCTACGCAAAGATCATGTTAAACATTTCTCCTTAATCTAAAAATAAACCAGAAAAAAAGGAAAAAAGACTGACTGTTGCCGAAGACGTTGGCTGTTCTCCAAGTGGAGACTGGTTTGCTGGTGGTCAATCCAATCCTAATGGTCACAATAACAAATAAATATGTGCAATCGTATGACCACATTTTTTTTAAACCCAGATCTCTTGAGGTGGATTGATAATAGGAGACTTAGATATTTAGATACACTTTCATATGGCACTATGTTTATTAGAGCTGGTAGGTTCTAATAAACATAGTGCAGCAATTTCTGTATTCACAGCATGAAAAGCAAACATAAAAATATATGCTTGAGCTTTACATGATCCATTTTAACAAAAAACATTTCATAATCAGATTTCTTAAGGAAAAAATATCATTCTAGGCCAACATACAAAAGCAAGAAACAAGTTATATAAAACAGTATTGAAACATTTTAGAAAAATGACACTTCCTGTTAGAAACCGTTGTATATACATATAGAGCAGTATGATGACCCATATGGACTGTGAACCTGGGAGTGAGCATGTGCAGTTTCGTCTAGAGACCCCTAACATATGTTCCTGTCACGAAAATCCGATACTAAAATAATATATATATATTTTTAAATATTGTACATTTACAAAACGCTTAAGAGCAGCTGAGTTCTAACTTACTTTATGTCTAGTGTTTACATCAATGCTGCTTTGGACTAAATCTACCAGTTTTAATTTATAAATCCATGTTTGTAAGCATAATCTATGCTTTGTCATGTTTTTTTTTAATTCAATTTATTTTATAAAGAAATAGATCCATAATAAAGTACCTTGAAATAAATATTAGGACAGACAAATCGTTCGCATCCATTTTCACTTTACAGCCCTAATAGCAAAAAATAAAAAACTATAGATACGTAATAAAGATAAGTGCAAGAATAAGGCAATGTGCAATTACATTTGTTTTTATAATTTTTTGTATATATTGTACTTTTTTTTATTTTAAGCTGTATATGTTGTACCTTTTTTATCTATCTTTGTACTGAGTGCCTGGCTATCATTTTGCAGCAGTGACACTGAAAATTGCCTCACTGTGAGACTAATAAAGGATTTTCTCATCTTAATTTCTGTGAAATTCTTGATATACGACTGTAGAAATCTCTTATGGTAAACACTAATAGAAATATGCTTTGTTCTAAAGCACACCATTGTACTTCTGGCTGTCTAAAGACATTTATGTTCTTGGATAGATAAACAATGCCCTCAATATCAAATCTTTTTCCAGCGTCCAACAGTTAGTTTGTTTTTTTAAAGAGTTTTTCTGTAGTTGCTTTCAAATCCCCCTGATTACTTCTGCTAATCTTCTAATATTCTCCCACAGGAGCAATGAAGCAGTACAGTTGCTCCAGAGGTACTATAAATAAATTGCCTATTTCTCTGATTAGTGGTCAGTTTTGCTAGTGCAAACTTCAAATGATACAATATATAGTCTTTGTGATGCATTTTAAGATTGGGATAACTGCTGAAGAAAAAACGCACACAACTTCCTTTAGAGAAAGCAGCTCTGCTGGCATCTGTCCTTTCAGGAAAAGCTCGTTCATTTACCTCAATGCTAAGACCTTTACCATTAATTTTTCTTATAGATATGTTAAGAGTAGAGTAGTTCTGTTTTCGCTGTCCAAGTATTCACCAACAAGGAAACATTGTTTGCAACTAGTCCATGCTGGAACTGAACAACTTAAACCAATTTTATTTTGTAGCACCAAAGCTAGCATATTGGATATAGATATCCACTTAAAATCTATCAAGTACTGAAGTTAATTTAGCTTATTTACATAATTTGACACCAAGACAGTAACTTTTACTAGGGTTAAGAAACATCTACACTGGCAAGCCTAGTATTTTGTTAAACATGGTAATGCTACTCTACGAAGAGTTGAGATCTACTCAATCAATGATTATTATATTAGAATTCAAAGCTTATAAATAGGAGCATTTTTAATGGCCGGGCCGTTTCTGAGTACACAATACACATTTGTAGCGGATTCCCACACTGATCTCAGATTTGTCTAAAAATGAATTTATGAAAATGTAAAATTCTGTGACCAAAAAACATCCTCCAACTTAACAAAAAGGGAGAAGACACAAAAAACAGAGGATTAGAAATATCCAACTTAAATTTACTTGAGAGAGAACGAAGACGAATTAAGACTAACCTTCATTTGAGAACATTCTGCCTCACATAAAGAACACATATGTGAAAACTTCCTTGGTTTGGTTGCAGTATAATCATGCATCTTGGCCAGTGCTGGCAGGCCTTTGAAGACCACAGGTTTCACTGGAGACTGCTGTTTAGGTCCTTCCACAACAGTGGACTTGACTAGATCCAAAGTTGGGACTGATGGAGAAACGACATTTGGGACGGCATCTGTGACGCTGAGGGCGAGAGAGGGTGGAAGAACTGGTCCCAAAGCCGTGGGCTCTGCAGCATGTGTAATTTCCAGTTGTGACTGCTTCTGCACATCTTTCTGAGGTGCAATCGTTGGCTCTCTTTCTTGAGTTTTACTTTCAACGTTTTTACAGCTTGCAGTATTATTTTCGGTGTGCATGACAGGTTCAGCCTGGCTTATGTTACTAGATGGCGGTGCTTTTGATATAAAGGGATGAATTGGAGTTTTTGCCAGGGGAAACCCAAATGGGACAGTGTTTTTTAGATTTTTATTTTGTACAGGGAAAGCAGGGATGACTGATTGTGAAGTCTGTTTTGATTGAGTCGGCACATGTGCTGGCACTACATTTCTTGTTAAGCTGAAGGTGGTAGCAGAACCCACATTGTCATGCGAAGGAATCCAACCACTTGTTTCGAGTTGTAAATGTGGTTCAAGCACTTCTTTATCCTGGCTGCTAGTGTTGATAATGTCTATCAGCAGAGGGTTTCCACAAGTCTGAGGATAAGATTGACCAGTATGTCTATATTCAGCCACCTGAACTGTGTCTGAACTAATCGAAGGGTTTTCATAATTAGTTAATCTTGGCTTCCCAAAAGTAGCCGAGATGTCCATTTCACTTCCAGTTGTTTTAGATGTGGATTGTGACGTGGTCACTGGTGAAACCCTGTTGGCATTCTTTTTACGAATCTTTTGTAAAGTGTATGGTAGGTTCTCAGCAGTAGTCTCCTCATCGGGACAATTTATGAGTTCATACAAGTCTTCTTTTTGAAACCCATATTGCATTAAAATCTTTTCAGCCAGCTGAGGTGTGCACACAGATTCATGGAGTAGAGGTTGACCAGTAGGTTGTACTGGGTAATCAGAAGGATTTAAATAAGAGGATTCATTTGAGGTATCAGTATATTGTCTGCAATCTGGAAACCAGTTAAAAGATTTAGTCCTACCATCACTGGTTTGTTGATGACCTTTGGATACTGATGACACATTATAGCTTGATTCTGTTGTGGTGGAGAGTGACATTTCTCTTTGCATACTAGAGAATAGAGCACCTTGGCCAATAGGTTGGTACCCAATTTGGTTTCTGGCTGAAATTTTGACTGTGCTTTGTAAATTGACATCTGAAATCATTTGACTTGGTTCGGGCCTATTAATTACAGGAAAACTAGCTCCAAAAGATGATTGTCCCACAACTCTATTACCAAATCTGAAGGGATTTCCAGAAGATGTTTCAAGGAAGTGTAAGCTGGATCCAGGTGTAGTATTAGGTATTGTCCTCAATATATTGCCATCACTCTGTCCAACAGAGGGTTTATTTTGCCCCTCTGAGGTATTTTGAGTCCCAGAGAAACAGGGATTATACATGGGATAAGACATGAAGGTCAGCAGTTTCCAGAATGTTTTATAAATTAATGGACATAACACTTTGTGATGATTGTTGTGTGGGAATGTATAGAAATGTTCCTAATCCAACAAAAAGCACAGTGAACCTTGGTCAACAAAGTCAATATCAGATAGACTTTTGGACCAGAATCAGAGCTGAAGCCTTCTTGATGATGAGCTGAACACCTTGAAATACATCCATTAGCTGGTTCAGGGGGTGGAGCTCCACAGCATGTAAAAACCCCTGACAGGAAACAACAGCTGTAGTGAAGAGAGAAGATTAATAACAAGGGTCATTCAACCAGTCTGTTTCACTTCTAAAAATAAAAGGGATGGGGGAGGGGGTTCATTCACCTGCAAACTTTTACCTGCTCACTCAGGCCAATACTGTCACAGATGATTCAGTTATGTTGAGAAAGTCTCTCAGACTTCTCTCCCAAGTTCAGATCTGCAATATGACAAATGTTCAACAGAGGACACAACGCATAGATATGATTTACCTGTTGCAAGAGGGAGATACTGTTCGCACCGTGCGCCCCACAGATCTGCCTTTAGACTCAGCAAACAGTTCTTTTATTTAGAATCAAGTTTCCACCCCTTCACATTTCATCACATATGATTGGTACACGTTTCTTATCTGGTCTTAACACATTTCACCACACCCGAGGGAAAAACAGGTTACGCCCTTGTTGTTCTATCACATGGTTATATTGGCGGTACACACAGACACTCTTCACTGCTATTTACATATTACATGAACATATTTATTCAACAATTCCCCCTTTTGGACTCTCACCAGAGAGTCCACATAAAAGCGAGTACAAAATAAGAAGCATAGAAAGGTTGGTTTTAACATTGCATTTCAAATTCATGAGTTTCAGGGTCGTCGTCGGGGTTTTGAGATCGGAGCAGTAATTGAGAAGCTTCGCCCCCTTTTTCTT
>JAVLVB010001152.1:2127923-2138243 GCA_032876305.1 Orestias chungarensis
GTATGGTCATTAGAGAAGTTGGAGCTAACTGAGCAGCAAGACCTTCAATAGCATCTCTAGTTAGATTGGCGAAAACTTGAGCATTGTAATGGAGATAATTAATACGATCTACATTTTTGCTAGGCGTTACTGGGAATAATGCTGAGATAATAGGGAAGTTTTCGAACCCAGCGGCTATTTGGTCAGCTAACTTGTATTCGTCGGGTACTCCTCTTGGTACCCCTATTGCATCAATATATGTGGGGTTTTTGACTCCTTCAGGCCATACTGATCGTTTAGTCCGTTTGTTCAGTGTAGGAAACAGTTGTGTCCCTATTATAGTAACTTGTACTTTCAACCTTATTATGGCGCACCTGCCTGTGGTATTGTGGGGTATTCGAGCGTACATGTGTTGTCCTCCACAGTAGTAAAATAAGCTACTTCTTGCCCATGTTCCGAGGTCAGAGGCGTTAAATATATTCCTCCTTCTCCGGGGGGAGGAATATAACCCCCATCATCCCTGCTATCAAATTCACCTTCCATGTTCAAATACAACTAAGTTGGTGCTTGGCACACTTCTTTTCAGAATCCCCTAGTTGTATCAACCTTTCAACTTTACTGTTGGTTCAACGAACACTCATTATGGCAAAACTCATTATTCTGCTAGATCCCAGTAGTTTAACTGTCCACAATTCAACACAATACAGCACACAGTTTGTTCCTTACTCGGACGTCAGACACAGTTTTTAGTCATCGTCAATTAGCAGATTCAGTTAAATAGGTTCTGCTTACCTTTGTTGTCGGTGCACCGTGTGTCTGTCGTCCTTTTAGGTCACCCTGTTGCTTACAAGAAGAAACCAGCGTTGTCCTTATTTTCTCATCTCTTTTGCGCAGATCCCGGACGAGCCTCCAAATTGTTGAGAAAGTCTCTCAGACTTCTCTCCCAAGTTCAGATCTGCAATATGACAAATGTTCAACAGAGGACACAACGCATAGATATGATTTACCTGTTGCAAGAGGGAGATACTGTTCGCACCGTGCAAACAGTATCAGCAAACAGTTTTTTTGTTTAGAATCAAGTTTCCACCCCTTCACATTTCATCACATATGATTAGTACACGTTTCTTATCTGGTCATAACACATTTCACCACACCCGAGGGAAAAACAGGTTACGCCCTTGTTGTTCTATCACATGGTTATATTGGCGGTACACACAGACACTCTTCACTGCTATTTACATATTACATGAACATATTTATTCAACAGTTAATACTTAGAAAGCAAATGTTAATAAAAAAAGATGCTTTAGGATTTCAGATTTTGTGATTATAATAGTTATGCACGGTTTTACTTTTCCAGAAGTAGTTATAGTTATAGTTATAGTGAATTGAGAGTGTAGATTATTTCCTCCTTTCCCTATTTCACCTATTTGTATTTGAAGCCATTAAATAACCACCATCTGGTGTACAAAATCTGTTGTACAATTTTTTTTTATGTAGACAATGGTCAAAATGACAATACATCTAAAAAGATTTTAGGTTATTCAACTGTAGGCCACTGATAAAGTCAGGGCTCTGACCAACACTGGTCTTTGATAGCTACTGTCCTGGATTTTGCATCAAATGATACAGGAACCATCAAGTTTGGCAAAAGCTTAGTAAGAAGCCAATTCTTCCAGGTGTGTTGAAGCAGGCTTGCATCTACAACCTGCAGGACAGTAGCTCTTGAGGACCAGGGCTGGAGACCCCTGGTTAGGTACTTTCATACAATTTGTTCTGTTTAGATTGGACAAATTGGAAGTGGGCAGTGATAAAATGGTAGTTGCACAAAATATTGAATCACACCCATCACCAAAACATCCAAGTGTCCAATGCTTAAATTGCAAAAGGATTGCTTGGATGCAGTATCTCAAAGGCTACAATATCTCAGGTGCTGTCCATTCTTGAATCGACTGTTGTCTACAACATACAACAGATAGACCTCTCAGTAACTGACATAAAGCCGAAGGAGAGTGTTAGGGATTGAAGAGTAGTAAGAAAAATGTGGATTATGAATTGTTAACAATATTATAACAGCATCTTATATTAACAACATACAGCTCTAAAATGGTGATCTACTCCACTTGCCTACTCCTGCCTGTCAACTTATACTGTACATTAGTTGTATAAACATTACGGCTGCAACTAACGATTATTATTAACATCCACTATTTTTATGATTAATCAATTAATCCCTTTTTAGTATCATTTTATTTAGCTTTACTTCTCAAAATTGACTTTCTTAAAGAAAAACGAAAACACAAGAGGATTGTGCCGTTCACTGCAATTTATCTAACCTTGTTTACAGAAACTAAGGACTTCCACAGTGTAAAATATTTGTTCATTTTTAGACAGACATTGAAAAGTAAAGAAGCTGCACGCACACCTGTAACAATCATATCAACTGAATTCATTAACAGTAATTAGCGCATTTATTTTCTTATTAGCTATTGTTTATTTTATTGTGCTGGCTCTTCCTCTTCAACTCCAACATGCTTTTTTCTTAGATGTCCATTTAGAGATGACTTTCGGACATTTTCGTGCTCCTTGATCTGTCTTTACGGAAAGAAGTTTGTGCCGCCTGAGCCGTTTCAAGAGACCTGACATCAAGAAACTGAAGGTTTTAAACGAGTTAGAACAAACAGCCAATTCTGCCAAGAGGAAATGGAAAATAAAATGTCTGAACTCCTTTGATGAGAAATTTCATAAAATATTAGGGAAATTTGTTTGGAGTAGGCTTGTCCCGATCCGATACTTGGATCGGATCGGCCGCCAATATTTACAAAAAATGCGTATCTGTGTCGGACCGGCACCGGAAAATTCTGATCCAACCTCCTGATCCAGTTTTTTTTAAAGTCAGATCCGTGTTGTCCAGCGCACTGATTTAGATAATCCATTCCAGTTTTTGCTGTGTTTTCCCCAATATCTGGTCCGCATTTTCCAGCACACCTTCAGCACACGAGCATTAACATCTCCTAACTATTAAGACGGCCAATGGTCACTGCAAGAGAAAACGGGTACAGTTCTTAAACCCTTCCAAGAGTTAACAGCCGAGGTCAGTGCAGCCTCCACCACAGCATCCGATGTTATGCCATCTGTCCGTGTCCTGACACGCTTTCTGGACAGTGAGAGCGAAGAATACCGAGGGATTTAAAGCATAAAGGCCACATTGCTCGATGCGGTTCACACACGTTTTGACCATGTGTAAACTGAAACCCTCTACGCCGTTGCAACAATGCTAGATCCACGCTACAAAGACAAGTGGTTTATAATTATTTGAGCATGTTTAGTACAATATTGAAAATATTTTACTGTACAGCCGGACCGGTATTTGTTTGTCAGTATTCCAGTAGCCTATTGTTTTACAGACATAAGGTGATGGGAATTTATTATTATTAGTGTTATTATTTTTCTTCAGCTATCTGGTGAAATCAACATCACCGTTGACCATTTGTGATCTATTTTGTGTGTTGTTGTAATTGAACATTAATATGTGGAGACTGGCTGAAACAATATAAAATAATTGATACATCTTTATTACACTATATTCAAATTTCAAGGTTTTTCACTAATGCTACCAATCTGGATCAGGCAAAGGAGGCACTAAAGGCAGAGGTGATGAAAATGGAACAAGAACTCAGTGAGCCTCCAGAGTACTGATGCTGACTAATAGACTATTTTCTACTCAGGCCGTTTGTGTGTTTTGCTTTTTTAATAGTTTCCAATATATTTTGCACATATGGCTTTTTAAGCCTTGGCTTACTGATGCCATTTCTAGGCCTGCCAGAAATTATTACGATAAACGATAATGTCGTTGGAGATCATTTTAAATTTAAATGATAATGACATAATATTGCAACTATGTTCTGTCACAGATCAATAAACTTTATTTTGATTTGAACATTTAAATCTGAAACTGCTAAATAAAATAAACAAAACCGCCAAAAACATATATAAATAAATAGACTTAGTGTCAAAAAATGTATTTGAATAAAAACTAAACATTAAAACAACATGGAAATTAAAAACTACATTCAACCAAAAAATTGATGTATGCCAATCGTCGTTTGTGATATGCATGTTTTCCCGGGGATTTCATAATGTCTGTCAAACGTTGGTAACATTTTTCGAAATAACAGACTTTCAATAATATTAAAGGGCACCATTTCTGTAGCAACTAAGCAAACTACACTGTCTGTGAGCGCGCACCACTTTACGCCGTCCTATTTGTACGTTTCCTGTCGATTAATTGCTTCCCTGATAGTGGACTGTTGGGAACTTTAAGACGGAGACGGCCTACATTTTTTGCCCTGCTGAGAAAACTGAATTGGATGGTTGCTCTTCAGGTGCATGTACAAGTTGGTTGTATTGCCGCTCTTTGCCGCACGAATTAATAACGCGTGGAAACGAGGTCCTATTACGTGGCCACAACTTGTTAAACACAGCGGTAAAGTTAGTAGAGCTCCAAACATTCTTCAGAAACAAGATTTAATAGCTTTCTTGTTATAGGAACACAATGACAAAACAATATTGTGTATTTATTCAACAGGATGACACAGACTAGACACTTGTTTTTATCTAAGTTTAACCCATTTTTTTAAATAAATTTCACTGTAAATATTTGGCATATTGCTTCTATAGCTCCCAGGTTATGGGTTAAATTTGGATACAAATAATTGTGCCCCATCTGTGCTGTCTAGAATAAGAATTTAAGACTCATTTGTATTAAGTAGGTCACATGACTTGGCTGCTATTGAAAAAATATGCAAAATATTTACCGTAAAAAATTATAATAAAATAGAAAATGGGTTAATGCGCTTCTATTAGAAACAATACAACACTGAGTTAGAGTGAGTAGGTCACGTGACCTGACAGCTATTAAACAAACATGCCAAATTTTTACATTAAAAGTGAATAACAATATAGAAACGGGGTTAAACTTGGATAAAAACAAGTGTGCCTCACATGTGTCTTCTTGTAGAATAATTCCACAGTATTATCTCGTGGAATCTCGTGTCCAAGCGCTGAAGACGTTGCGGCCACGGTTTGGGATCTCGTTCCCAAAACTTTCTTTTTAGGCTTAACGGTCGTGACAGGCTGTCGCTATGTTGCGTTATCAAACAAAACAAACACAAAAAATAAGAAAAAACCCGACAGTTCTGCTTCTTACCTGCAGCTTAGTGTGTAGTTCGGCTTCCTCGATCAAACCACATGTTTAATAACTTTTTTATCCTGCTTCTTCTTCTTCTTTTTTTTGTGGCGGTTGCCAAGCAACTTCTTGATGCGCATTACCGCCATCTACTGGAATGATGCGCATTACCGCCATCTACTGGAATGATGCGCATTACCGCCATCTACTGGAATGGAGTGTGAATCGCTACAAATAAATTCACCCCCCAGAAGAAAAAAAACCCAAAACCAATAATAATAATAACTAAAACGTATATCCTTTCTATCAATTTTGTTTTCTTAAGGTAATTTATTAAATAGCAAAAACAATTCAGAAGTAGAAATTTTTCCCCAAATATCTTGTATATTTAACTGTCATTTATTTTCTTGCAATCGACATACTAATTCCCTTCTCTCAATAGAATATTTAGAACAGAACAACAAATATGTTTTAATGTGTCTTCTTGAGGAAAAAAATCACAATTTCCTGTTGGATGTTTTCCCATTTTAAATAATTAACTATTTAACCCTGTATGACCAAAACGTAATCTGGATATTACAATTTCCTTATATTACTATATTACTTGATATTACGTTTTGTTTAATAATATATTTGATTTCTTCTTTACTGTATGGAACCAACATATCAGCTATAATATATGTAGCTTGTTTTGCATGTTTGTCTGCCAACTCATTACCTATTACTACGGTATCCATGTAAACATAAATAATAAACCCATTGCCTGAATTCTATAAATTGAATCTCTAATAAAAGGTCTGGTCTACTAAGAGCATGATTATTTTTTATTGAATATAATGATGAACCTGAATTAGAACATACTATACTTCTTTTTTCTTTTTCTCCAACAAAGTAAAATCAACAACACTATTATGAAATAGAAACGGAGAAACTGGTGACGAAGGAACCATTTTATTGATATATGAGATCAACCAAAATCTTTTATAATGTTTTCTACCAATGTCCACAATCATATTATGTTAAGTCACTTTGTTTTTTGAAAAATCTAACGAAAATTGGAATAGTTTTGCTTCCTGTATCTTTCAGTAGCAAGTATATTTTATTAAATGTTTCTTTGTTTCTTCTAAAGTCCTCCATCATACATTTTCTCTGTTGCTCATATCTTTTACATTTTAAAATGACATGTTCTATTGTTTCTGTTACGCCACATTAGTTAAAATTTCCAGTTTCGTGTTTATTTATCTTAAATAGTGTGCTGTTAAGTCCAGTGTGTCCCAATCTCAGTCTTATTAATAATCTCTCTTCATTTCTGTTTCTCCTTGTTGCTCTCATCTCTTCCACCGTCTTTGAATATCATAAAACCATCTCCCTTTGTTTTTCTTCATTTGTACCCATATGAATATCATTTCTAACCCCATCATCTTTATTCTAAAAAGTATTTGTTGTATTTCTAAAACGTCTGGCCTGCTTTCTGAATGACTATTCTGTAAACTTATGAGTTCGTGAACTTGAATCTGAACCGACTATTGTTTTAATGGTTTTATTTCTTCAACCCACTGCACTCCTAATAATAATGCTTACATTTCACAGTTGTATAATACTGATAACCACTTCCTCGCTTCTTATCAGCAGGAGACGTCGGGCCTAACTGCAGCTGATTTATGAGCCACACTTTTGGGTTTAGATCATTTAAAAAAATAAAATAAAATAGTCGGTTATATTTACTTCAGCGACAATTTTTTTTGAATAACATATATATAGTTTATAATTAGTTTTACTTCTTTATACTTTTTACTTGAGTAAAATGAGTAAATGCACAACCAACTGAATAAGGTGTTAAAATCATTGTCAACAGAATGGAGAAGCATCAGTGAAGCTACAAGAAGGGACAGAGAAGATTGGACTCCAAGAGGAAGTTATAACCCTTCAAGGTTTGTACCAAGGATCCAAAAAGGCTGGAAAATATATGGACATCTTCCTGAACATCTTCTTCCTGACACAGTCTTTGGAAAACAGTCTCGTCAGATGTTTTTTCAGCCAGACTGCAAGATCTTTCCCACTAACAGCCATCATAACTCCTTACTTCTACAACATTTAAATTCCCTTTGGAATAAGTATTCAGTACTCATATGAGGCGTTGCTAATGCAGTTTATGATAAGTGGTTGTCTGCCATACATTGATGGGTTAGGAAGGAAGGCTCTATAGACAGGACTTCAAGTTGAGATGGGCTCTTTCATAGGCCTATGGCCAGCACACAAACAATACTGTACTTGGCATTTCCCAAGGTAGAGTTCTTAGAGCGTTCTGCACACATACACGTTCTAAGTCTGGTGTTTGTCGGCGAAAGGAATCGTGCAACTCCTCTTCACATTGAAATGTTTGCCTTTCCTTATCCGAACTGTGTGAAGGCAAAACCTCTTGCTTAGAAAGCTTCCAAAGCAGGCCAAAGTATTCTGGTGATCAGACACAACACAACTCTACTGAAAGATGAACAAGTGTATTTTAACCGACAGTGTCGTTAAAGAGAGATCAGAGAATCAGAATCAGAAACAATTTATTGTCATTCGCAACACATGGGGTACATGAGCACGAACGAAATTACAGGGTGACGAAGACCCGTAGCTGCTGCACCTGTGGCGCGCCGCCGTCGTGTCCTTAAGGATGAAGGAAAAATGACACATAGGGAAAGATGAGGGGAAAAAAATACAATTCACACTTTATCCTTGAAAGGATACAGCTTGGAGTTCCAAAAAAACCTCTGCACAAAAAAAAGCAACAATAACACAACAGAACAGAGCCTTGGGATGAAGATGAGGATGAAGGCGTATGTAGAGCTGGTATCAGTGTGTGTGAGTGTATGTGTAGGTCTGTGAGCTATGAGCTGCTCTGTCCTTCGATGATAACATAGGTCTATTCAGTTCAAACAGTTCCACAGATGTCAGGGGGAGGGGAGGGTTGCAATGGAAAGGAGCAGCTTGTTTACATAGTTTCCAGGAGTAGTTGAAGATAGCAAACCGTCAAGGTCGTTCGGGGGAGCTGAATTGGGAAAACAATGATTTGTTTTGGGTCAGGCAGACTTTATGTTTTATGTCTACATTGAGTCCCGCTGTCTCTCGATGGCGAGTCTGATCAGCCGAATCTGGATCTTTCCGCCCGTCTGAGAGACCAACTTCCTCCAAGATTGTACCATTTCGTAAGGGAGTCCAGAACCCGCAGCCTGCCTGCAATCCGGTTCACAAATCCCATCCAGTTTGCGGTTCGCCATCTCAGTCTGAGTGTTGGTCGCTCTCCAGACGCCTTCATACGCTCCCAGCTGCTTTTCAATGGCCAGGGCAATTGGCGACGTTTTCTTATTTTGCTGATACATCAGGTAACCGCCGATACCAAAAAGCAGAAATCCTGTCATCATAAATCCAATCATGTACAGATCTTCCATGTCCTCGACTGACATTTTCGACAGACACACAATCTTCCACTTCATCCAGGAATCCATTGTATACCCTGCGAACGCTGTCCCGTCTGGACACGAGGGTTCCCCTTTGCCCTATCTTCCCGTCAGGAAAATTTGATCAATTGCGTTGAGAGACCAGCTGACCAGCATCCATATTTTTCGGTTTCGTAAGATATGCAAAGAGATGCTCCAAAAGAGAGTGAAAAAGACACAAACACAGGGCTGAAGCAGGACAGATAAGATCTCTTGTTGGTTGATTTTGCTGTTCAGATATTTTTTACCTGCATTATAATAAAAGTACATGACGTAGTGTTGAAATTATTTGATCTATTTTCATTTATATGGTCTTCTATTACATTTATATGGTCTTCTATTTCCTCGTATATTAATAGGTTCTTAACCTTAAAGAAACCCGTCACTGATACAAAATCAACCAACAGATCCTGTAAAGTTGTAGGGATTAATGTGTAATTGTCGGATATTTTAAGATGGATAAGAGGGGATCGGCTCCGGCGCCTTTATCAGATAGTGGTTGACTTTACACAAACTAATCAAACAGATTTGACTTTCCAATGATCTTTTTTAGCGTGATTAGTACAATAAATATATGCTAAACAATACGTTTAAAAGATCCAAAGCTGTCTCCATTATATGTTATCATTTTTGAGTTAACTTTTACAAACATAGTATATTAATCTGATTGAGTATGTGGGAAAAAAATGTAATTTAATGGTTAAGTATCTTATGGCTACAGATTTATGAATTAGCTACATTTAAAATAAAAAAACATGACTGAAAATCATCTCTTTTTTTCCCCAAGTATGTTTTATTCTAAGAAATGAAAAACAAGTGAAAGACTTTGGTTTTAAACATGTAACAGAAGTAAAACATTTTAAAAAAGCACAATTGAAAACGATTTAGCATAGGCTGCCATCAAACATTAGCCTCACGTAACAACTTATTTGTACATCAATGTATTGATTAAGGTTAAAAAAATGTTTTAGTGCAAAGATAACTTTTGGCAAAAAGGTGCTGATTTTTCTTTTCTTTTTTATACAGAACTTATGTAAAAAGGGTTTAGATTTTTGTACAATGCTTAAAAACAGATATCCAGTGTAAAATCCTTTTTTTTTTTTAAGTAAACCAGTCAGGAAATAAAACAGAAAAGCTTCAGCTGCAGCCTTCATTTTTCTCCAAAGGCTCAAAAGTACATTCATGTATCTGATGAGGTGAAATAAAATCTCAATTAGAAAATCTTCAGAGCTTCTTCTGGGAGTGTCCTGACATTTTTCTGAAAAGTAGAAAAAAAAAGAAGCAAAACAAATAAGAATTTAATAGATCAACCATCTTTTAAAGACTTTTAGCTCAGATCCGTTGC
The DNA here is from genome assembly GCA_032876305.1 of Orestias chungarensis. Lineage (NCBI taxonomy): Eukaryota > Metazoa > Chordata > Actinopteri > Cyprinodontiformes > Cyprinodontidae > Orestias > Orestias chungarensis. The sequence goes on from JAVLVB010001152.1 coordinate 2,137,921, forward strand.
ATTCATCAGCTTCTAAATTACACCAAAACAAAGGGATTTCCCAAGATAGCGCGCATAATTAATTAAAATACCTTGCGCATGGGAATTTTTTCCATTTAACATCTTGTGTGTTTTCCTGTGTTGTCAGAATTGGAGGAACGATACTAAGTTTAAACAAGGAATGAAAAAGGCAGAAAAGCTCGTTCGACTTAGCCTTAACCCTAATACTGGCACTGCAGTGACACCTAACATAGAATTAAATGTAATTATGAAAAAAATGTTTCCAACCAAAGAGATGGATTTGAGAGGGAAACCAGAGAGGCTGTGTTCTTCATACAGCCCCA
>JAVLVB010001152.1:2138343-2148649 GCA_032876305.1 Orestias chungarensis
CAGAATTGGAGGAACGATACTAAGTTTAAACAAGGAATGAAAAAGGCAGAAAAGCTCGTTCGACTTAGCCTTAACCCTAATACTGGCACTGCAGTGACACCTAACATAGAATTAAATGTAATTATGAAAAAAATGTTTCCAACCAAAGAGATGGATTTGAGAGGGAAACCAGAGAGGCTGTGTTCTTCATACAGCCCCAGGTGCCTAGAGGATATGGCAGTCCTTTTCATATTGGCAGCTGTTTGATCAGACTTTGCTGCTTTGCAGTACCATAGCTTCAGGTCTGAGCTAAACACCTCATCAGATTCAAAGGAGACACTTTGTCTCCAGTTCACTCCAGGCTCTTTCCATAAACACACCTGGATGATTCCTTTGAGCCTGCTTGCTTGATTTTGGCCTATATTTTAGTTTAAGAAGGCGGAAGGTGTCCCACAGGTTTGGAGATGGAGAGTTATTCCAGAATGTCACAAAAACTTCCAGCGAAGGTGTATAAAAAGTGTCCCATCTGAGAGCTTGTAGATTGATCGTGATAGATACTCTTCTGTGCGGAAAATAGCAGAACGAGGACTAGATTCCCCAGAGACGTTGGCTGTGAAATAAAAGACACAGCTCTATGTTGACCACGGTTATCAGCCGTACTAGATGGCTGATAGCAGAGGTGTGGCGCTCTTCAAGTGTGTACGTGTGTGTATGTTCGCATGCACTTGTGCCATCTGAATGTCTGCACAACAAAGAGTCTGAATGGATTTAGTCTAAGCTGATGCAGCTGCATTCCCGGAGGTTTATGATGTGAAACACCAACGGAAAGGAAACAATGATTGCATTCATGAGATGTCATTTTCTTCCACTTTTATCTCTGGAATTTGTTGAGCATTTTACTTTCTTTCTTTTTTATTTATTTTTACACAACGCAATGTGATTTAATTCGCTTTGGTTGTTCATTTTATACTTTTTGTAGGCTCAATTAGTGCGCTATCTAATATAGTGACAGAGTAAGAATTCTTCATTGCAATTGTTACACTCATGAGAAAAAAAAAATAACTGAAGCAGCAAAATTTGTGTATGACTAACTTTAAGAAAAATATGCAGACCTACTCATTACATTTTAGTTTTATGGTAGACACACCTCATCCATTTGTTCTATATTAGCTAGTGAAAGCATTAAGTCGAAAATGTACCAACTTTGTTATGTTCTTTTGATCTCTGCACCCATCTAGTTATCGTCACTGACAATCTTGTTGGAATTCAATTCAGGTCAGTTCATGCATACAGTGCCAATTGATGACACTTTTCATCTCTCATCATGATCGATTTAATATTCGAATTAGCTTTACAAGTTTTCAGTCTTAGGAAAACTAGCAGATTGCATCGAGTCACTGACTTGCAGCATTCACTCTTCCAGGAACAGACAGTAGACAATAGCTTGGTTGTGTCGTTTACTTCAAAGCAACTTTCTCACTGTAGAGAAGCCTGGCGTGTGTGGGTTACATTCCCAAAAAGTTTTAATCTGTTTTAAGTAAAATTTATACTTTTAACAAAAAGCTGCAAAATAGATACACAGTATGTTGAAGCAGAAAAATATGTATGTGTACACTTTAATCAAATCCAGTCTAATCAGAATATAAATATCAAATACACATGTAGTTGTTTCCCACAAGTGGTGTTTTACACTCACAGCATTAATGACATTTTAGAGCTAATTTTTATATAGAAATAAAATAAAGGAATAGAATTGTACCGAATTGAGGAGAAAGAGATCCACTTGGTTTAATTTGGCAGGCACACATATGATCTTCATTAACATTAATCAAAACAGTTCAGGCAATAGAATAAAAGTAAACATTAACCAAGAAGCAACAAAGAAGAAGAAACCACGAAGAAGAGAACGTTGGCCGATCTTATCCTCTCATCTCCTGCATGAGGCCTGCATCAGTGTTCCAGGTGAGCAATGAGGATGTGCTTTATATGGTCCTTCAACATATCCCTGAATTTCATTGCATTTATTCACTACTCACACTATTGTAAGAAATTGAAATACAAGGTGGAAAGTATTATAAGCAAGAAAAGCCATATAAGACAAAATGCTAAGTTCACACAAAAATCCGATTTAAGAGAATCGGATTGAAGAATCGGATGGCAACAACTGTTCATGAATTTTACATCACTACAGATTATTGTCTAATGCAAAGAGCAGAAATCCACTGAAAGTTGTTCTACGATAACTGTCGTCCCAGACAGCACCACCTAACTGTAAAGCAACAACATCATTGATCTCTAACTCCAACACAACTCCATTGGACAAATTGTCCTCTATATGGATATCAGGACGGTCCCCCGACATCACAATGGGATCTTCATTTTTGACAAGCCTCAATCTAAGAAACGACGAATCAGAAGACAAATGGCCAGTGAATCTGAAGTAATAGACTCCTCTTACTGGTGCAGTGAAGTAACCTGAAACAAATGCACCAAGGAACAGTCAAATGTGTTAAAGTGAAGCTATTCAGACCATTTTTTATCTAAGTTCAAAGAAAAGTCCAGTAAGCTTACCTGTGATTGAGCTGTAGTGGTTTCCAATGTTGGTAAAAACATTTTTGAAGACAAGAGTGGAAAAATCTTGATAGTATGTGTTACCTTGGCCATTTAACAGCAGAGAAGTAGAAAAAGCCACTTTGCTCACTGTAATAACATTTGAGAAAATATCAGTGCTTGTATTAATATTAATACAATTTATATACCTTACAACATTGGCAAAAATAAAGTAAGCCCTCTAATAATTTCATGGTTTAATCATTTTAGAATTGGTAAGAGTTTGCACTACTAATACTAATAAGACCACAGATCTCATATTATCAGTACTGATTAAACAAAGTTCAAGCCAAACAAAACATGGCAGCTCATTTTAAGACAAACAGCAGCAACAACAAAAATCTTTTTTTTTTACCATTGTTGGTATTTAGCAGCTGTTGCAGTCTGTTTTTGTCCTAAAAATCAGCATTTTATACCTATAATCTCCTCCTGCCGGACCTGCACCAGACTGTGCAGACGCCTTAGTTCTTCTGCTTGCTCCATCACCATATCTTGCACTTTCCGAAGCTCCTCCAAGATGTCCAGCTGAGGCTCCAACTCATTGTTATTTTCCTCAGACAAGGACATCTGAGTCTCAGAGACATCCTCACCCTTAGCAACGTAGCTGCTACTATATTCGTGTGCATTGCACAGATTACAGAGCAACATGATGAAGAAAAAGGTTAAAACTCTCATAATAAACTGTAGAGGATTAGTGGGGCTTTAGCTGTGTTTTTAGTTGTGCTGTGTGAAAACTGGACCCAATGTGGGTTATTTATTGGTGAAATCCAGGTCAAATATATGATGAGAATGTGAAACAGCACACCTGCTGATAAGAATAATGTACCAAGTAGCAGAGAACTAACTAAAGTAAAGGATCACACTAATAAGGCCATGCCATTTTAATTGCATATTCATTCAGGACTAAACTTTAAATAAAATCTTTGGTAACAATTAAGTATGCTGTCCTTCATCCAGTCTGACCTTGTTTTGACTATTTTATTTAAGAAGAATAAATATATAAATGTTAGTCTTTAAACGTGTACAGCTGATAGTGACAAACTCCAAAGGTCTTTATTTGGTTGCCTTAGTAGCTTCGGTTAGACAATGTGTAGCTTGTTGAAGTTTGGGGTTTTAAAATAAGCATTAAACAAGTAAAGATTATATACTGACTTTACAAGATTACTATCTGTGTTTGGTGCCACGTTGTAAAGAAGCTCTCCATTACCTAATCTACAACCCTATAATTAGTACATTTATTATTTAAATTATTTAAACTATTCAGGCTGTTTCTCTCACATATATATTCCAAATAAAAATTCTAATCACAAGCCCTGCAGCTAGGTTTGCAGGTGTTCACTCCAAGTCAACACTTGAAAAGGGTTTGCACTATTTGATCTAGAATGAGACTCATGGAAAAGACAAAAAAAACAAAAAAAAACTAGGCTTTCCAGAAGGAGAATTTGACCCAATTCACAGAGGTGAAGGCTTTTCTGTGTAGAATAAAGAGTTGTTGTCCACAGTAACAGCTGACATGGGTGTCAGAGACCAACTATTACATTAAGACTTTACACTTTAGCTTTTGCCAAACCTTTGTTGTGAACAGCTCAAATCTAACTTCTTACATACATTGCAATTTCTGTGACCGTGTATTTTTCTAATATACCTCAAGTTAGCCATAACAAATGCTTCTCCGTCACAGTTGGTTCAAGTAAATCTTCAGGATGTCACATTATCTCTGAAAAGTGTTTTTACTTTTGCTCCCCTATACGTTTATCTATGATACCTTTAGTTTACTACATAAATAAAATGTGCGAACAGTTAAAAAAACCACAACTTATTTTGTCTTTAATATAAAGCAGCTGCAATCTGGAGATAACATTACGTTGTAGTGCTTTAGCTACCTTTTCTCAAGGATGTGAATCAGTGGTTGTCTTGCAAATTATTAAAACTAAATGAAAATAAAACAGAGACTGTATTTTGGCAGGGCTGTCTTCCTCCTACTCCATGTCCTTTTACCTTGGTCTGGACCAATCCTCTGGTCACCACCTCCAGTTAGTCCAAAATTTTTGCTTGGAAAATGCTGCTCCTCAGCTCTTGGCTAATTCAAAGCGATATGAGCATTACACCAGTGTTTCCTTTTCGTCACTGGCTTCCTGTTGTTCTTAGTATAGAATATAAAATTTTACTTTGTAAATCATTGCGAGGTCCTCCTGCTTGTCTGAGCTTCTAACCTTTTTTGGTCAGATAAGGACCACAGCTAATGTCCTTTAGGATCGTTGGTGCTTTTTGTAGTGGTAAGCTAAATAGTATCTGTGAGCCAGCAGTATTATGATTTTGGACCTAGGAAGGTACCTTCATCACTTTAAAGCAACACTAAGTAACTTTTCAACCTTCATAAAATATTAAACTTATACAAAACTATTGTGATTGTACATTGAATGAGACCTCTGTCATGGCCCAAGTGGTCCGTATCGCTTTAACCGGCACTGAGCAACTGCAAGGAGGGTGGTAGAAACCCTGCACCACAAAACAACTACAATTGTGCAGAGTGCTTTACGGCATACATCACTTTCCCCGTTTCGTATTTTCAACATCATAATATGACATTGTTTGACCGCGATTAGATTCATTACCTCGACACTATGATCCTCATGGGAAATGCAATCTTCCTTCAGGCTTTTGTCCAATGTCCGCCAAAACCGATCAAAGCTGAAACTTCTTTAGTGTTGTTTAGTATTGTAAGGGAGTTTTGTCTGGTGTTAGAAGCTAACACACCCATAATTTATATTAAATCCTTACTTTGTCATCCTTTAACATATTTTTTGAGAAATATTTATGTCCAATACTGAAGTATGAAGTAGGAAATATGTCATGTTATTCTTGGGAGAGTCTTTACCTAAATAATAAACCTAAAGACATACTATTTGGAGCAATGACCAATAGAGATGCGTAGGAGGTTGAGAAACTGATCAATGGTGGTAGGCTGGCAAGATGGTGGAGAGAAATAAGAAAGTAATATAATCAGTAAACAGAAAGAAACAGTAATCTTCTGAAATAAGTTCAAACACAAACGTAGTAATAACTGAACTGACGCAAGGAATAAAACCAAAATTGTCCAAATCTAGAAAGATAAAAGAAATGAGCAAAACATAAATTAAACTTATAAGTTTAGATCTTGACAGAATCGATCTTGTAAATATCACAACCATGAAAAGCTACAAATAATGAAGGAAAAATGGTGTTAGTGCTGTTGTTCACGCATAAGAACGGTCTGCCAAAGAATTAAATATTGACTTTAACCTAACAAACACAAAAAATAACTTATTATGTTTATCTAAAATAAAACCAGAAAGAGTTGTATGTATGATAGTAAGCCTACATTGTTGACAAATGTTGCAGTAAACTTTTCAGAAAACAGAGTTTAACAGTCCACAGGTGTTTTAGTAAATTGTTTAGCCAGCTTCAGAAATGATGACAGGTGAGATTTCTGTTTTATCCCTGAATAGATCTGGAACGTGGGCCCCTCTTAAGACCATGGCTTTGTCATTAAGAACAACTCTAAACAGTTTAACCACAAATGAAAATCCCCACTGAATCCTCAGCGGTGTGCATCACAACTAGGAATTAACCGATTTGAAAATCTGGGCCAAAATCCATGATAATATTGTTATAATGGCTATCAACTAATATATATGGAATTTATATTACATATATAAAATTATATTTATATCCATCTATATATCTACAGTTGTGGTTAATAGTTTACATACACTTGTAAAGAACATATGGTTCTCTAGAGTTTCCTGTTATTTCTACAACTCTGATTTTTCTCTGATATAGTGATTGGAAAAGGTTGTTCTTTGTCACAAAAAACATTCATTAAGTTTGGTTCTTTTAGGACTTTATAATTGGTTAACAGAAAAATGTGATCACATCTGCTGGGTCAAAAATATACATACAGCAGTGCTAATATTTGGTTACTTGTCCCTTAGCTATTTTTACTTCAATTAGGCACTTTTGGTAGCCATCCACAAGCTTCTGGTTAAAACTTTGACCACTCCTCCTGACAGAATTGGTGCAGTTCAGTTACATTTGATGGCTTTCTGACATGGACTTGTTTCTTCAGCATTGTCCACATGTTTTCAATGGGAATTAAGTCAGCTTCTTCCCCCGAGCCATCAGACTGCTGAACAGCAATGGACAAGCACACCCCTCATAATCAACAGTGATCACCCCCCACCATATACCCCCCCATACAACCCATTCTGCACTCTGCATTTTAACATGTGTAATGCATATCTTGCACAATAACTATACATCTCGGACTGCTACTCTAATTGTATTTTATATATTTATATTCATTCAATTTCATAATTTTGTACATCTGCACATAAAGATCCTGTAGGATATCTGTATATATTAACAAATGGTGCTAGTTTTAATGTAAGTTTTATGTGTATATTTTTGTATTTTTGCACCTGTGAGGGACTGAGCACATAAGCATTTCACTCACCTTTCACACCTGTGTTAATGTGACGTGACAATAAAGTGATTTGATTTGATTTTCTACTTTGGGAAGGCCATTCTAAAACCCTTATTCTAGCCTGATTTAGCCATTCCTTTGCCGCTTTTGATGTGTGTCACTGCGCCCAAGACCCAACATTCGGGCTGATGATTTTAGGTTATGTTGAAGAACTTGAAGGTAATCCGTAATTGTCCCATTTACTCTCTGTAAAGCACCAGTTCCATTGGCAGCAAAACAGCCCTGCAGCATAATACTACCACCACCATGCTTGATGGTATGCATGGTGTTCTTGGGGTTAAAGGCCTCACGTTTTCTCCTCCAAACATATTGCTGAGCATTGTGGCCAAAAAGTTCGATTTTTGTTTCGTCTGACCACAGAACTTTCCTCTAGAAGGTCTTATCTTTGTCCATGTGATCAGCAGGAAACCTCAGTCGAGCCTTAACGTGCCCCTTTTGGAGCAAGGGCTTCTATCTTGCACATCAGCCTCTCAGTCCATGGCGATGCAAAACACGCTCGACTGTGGACAACGACACCTGTGTTCCAGCAGCTTCTAATTCTTGACAGATATGCTTTTTGGTGAGCAGCAGGTGATGGCTTGCGTTTTCTTACTGATCGTGGCAGTGACAAATCAGTGCCATGCATTTTATACTTGCAAACAATTGTTTGCACTGTTGATCTTGGGACCTACAGCTGCTTTGAAATGGCCCCAAGTGACTTTCCTGACTTGTTCAAGTCAATAATTTGCTTTTTCAGATCCATTCTAAGCTCCTTTGACTTTCCCCGTTGTAGCGTTTGTGGGCATTTGCATCCAATGAACGCTTTTTAACTGGCCTCAGAGAAGTCACCAGCTGTAGTCACTCATAATCACTCACAAGACGTTAAGAAGCCATGCTATGAAGCTCATTTTACTGACAACTTTCTAACTCACCAAAATTACTAATTCATGTTGCTTTATGTATATTTTTGACCCAGCAGATGTGATCACTTTTTCTGTTAACCAATAATAAAGTCATGAAATAACCAAACTACATGAATGCTTTTTGTGACAAAGAACAACCTTTTCCAATCACTATCATAGAAAAATCAGAGTTGTAGAAACAACAGGAAACTCAAGAGACCCATGATATTGTTCTCTACAAGTGTATGTAAACTTTTGACCACAACAGTATCTATCTATCTATCTGATGACAATTGTAAATGACCCTGAAGAAGGAAGCACAGAGTAGAAAGAGATGAAATTAGAAATCATTGTCACATTATTTACCAATGTCCCATTATCACCAATGCAATATTACTTTACATTGGTGCAGCCGTAGTGATTGGTAATATCAGTTATTAATGGCCAACCATTTAAAATGTTGCAAAAGAAAAAAGAAATGGAGTAATTCCTGCTTTTTACTTCTCTAAACTTTTCACTCTGCCTTGAGTAATATTCTTATGAAGTATTGCTACTCCTACTGGAATAAAAATACAAAAACACTGTGAGTAGTAAACAGGAAGTAGTAAAATCTGATCGTGACATCTATACTTATTCGGCAAATGTTTTTCAATCTCCCCTTTTCTCCTCACAGTTTGAGTCTCATCTTGTTTTCCTGTCCTTGAAGACTCCCGTTTCAGGTAATTGTCTTCTTCTGGTGTTAGGTCTTGTGGCAATGTCGGGTGAATTTCTGGCTCCTTTGTTTTCCCTGGTTTTACCCCGACTGACTAATGTGGTACCCTTTCTGAAAGTACCAGATTTATTCACAGCACAGTTCTTTTGGACACTTTATTAATCTCTGATTGCATCTCAGAACGTTTATCCTGATTTTCTGATGAATTTTCTCCATCTTCTGACTTAAGATTCTCTAGTTTCACTAGGTTTTACTGCTGAACCTTGTTCTTTGATCAGATGCTCTTCCTTTTTTAACAGCAGCATCTTCCCTCAATTGATCATTGGAAGCCCAATATCAACATCTTGTGATAACTGAAGGCTCGTACTTCGTATAGAAGTTGCCGTCTCAGCTTTCCTGAAGAACTTCTGTACCAGTGCAGGTGGATCCACCACTGATGCCGTCTCCCTTTTGGACTAAACATTATTGCTCCTGTGGTTGGTTTGCGCTCAGACCTTACTCCTGCACGCTCTGTGGGTTTTTCTTCACATTCTCGCTTCTCTTTCCAAACTGCTGCCGAAGATAAATCGGTACGTTGACCTAATGAAGATTGAGTTCTTAGTTTACACTGGATTCATTCCGGCCTCACTCATTTACAAATAATTATATACTTCCACTGTTCTTCCTTACATAATCTGTTTTCTATCAGCTTATATTGTTTGCTTATCCATTGAGCAGACGCTTCTATCCAAAGCGACTTAAACAGAGGACACAATGTTACAGTTATCAATCTGACTATAAGCTATCCAGAGGAAATCCTAAATCAGAGTCAGTGGTGAGACTAAAGAGATAGAGAGAAGTACAGAGAGAGTATTAGAGGGGGTATAGAGGTTTGAGTTAGGATAGTAGATGCTCTTTGAAGTGGTGGGTCTTTAAAAGTTTCTTGAAGATGAGTGGGGACTCTGCAGTTCTTCTAGTAATTGGTAGGTCATTCTAACATCTTGGAACAACACAAGAAATTGCCTGGATGATCCTAAGCAGGGTGTACGCAGTGCTAGACGACAATCCATTGATGAAAAAAGCTTTACATATTATTATATGTTTTTTACGTCTTACAAACCTAATTTTTAAAGCGGTTTGTAGCCGAAGGCTGTGGAGGTCAACCAGTCAAATATGATGTTGGTAGCTACAAGAGTGTGATGCTAGCAGTTCAACTTGTGCAAAATTTCTTGCTGCATTTATCTTTTCCAGAGAACATACAGTTTTAACCATTAGTAAAGAAACAGGTTAACAGCCGAGCAATTTAATTTAAGAGTTCAATAAAAAAGGTTCTCTAGCATGATGTACCTCCAACATTGTCTCTACTCGTTTCTTCACAGTGATCTCTTCAGTACTTTCTGACTTCCTCATACTGGTAGATTTCCTTACTGCAACAAAAAGACATCAAATTCACTGGGTGCTCGTTCAACCTGGGGCTTGTCTGGCTCTCTTCTTTGGTTGACCTCTTCTCTTTGATGTAGTAACTTCTGTTTTCTCGTCCTGAGCGTCTCTAAAATGAATGTCGTCTGAGACCTCTACTGATTTCCGCTCGCAGGTTGTTGGAGTGGTATGTTCGACAGA
>JAVLVB010001152.1:2148749-2161733 GCA_032876305.1 Orestias chungarensis
TCCTTACTGCAACAAAAAGACATCAAATTCACTGGGTGCTCGTTCAACCTGGGGCTTGTCTGGCTCTCTTCTTTGGTTGACCTCTTCTCTTTGATGTAGTAACTTCTGTTTTCTCGTCCTGAGCGTCTCTAAAATGAATGTCGTCTGAGACCTCTACTGATTTCCGCTCGCAGGTTGTTGGAGTGGTATGTTCGACAGACATTTCTTCTTCTTCCTGCGCCTTCATTTTATTTTGCAGTGAATCTCTGGCAGGAGTGTTTTTCTTGCTTGTAGTTGTCCATTTTCTTCTATCTAAGGAGTCTTTCTCAGTTAGCTTTGACAATTTGCTGCTAGATCTTGTAGAGATAGTTTTTTATCACTGGCTGCTCTGTATTCACCAATGTTATCCTGTTTGGCTAATCTGGTCTCTCTAAAACATCTTTTTGACCTGTCTCCTGTTTATGGATAATCTCCTCGTCGTCTTTTTGGTCTCTACACTGATCTCATTTGTTTGTATCTTAGGCCACTTTCCCGGACTGACCAGTTATTGCTTCATCATTGGCTACTTTTTCTTCATTTGCTTTATTTTGATTGGCTCTTTCATTAGTTTTCTCAAAAGACGTTTTTGTGGAGTTTTCACTTCTTTTCTCATATTTAGAGGCTCCAGTTTTCTGGCTTTGTTTTACTGCCGAACCTTCGTCTTTGACCAGATGGTTTTCTTCTTGACCAGAAGCTGAATGACCATCTGTTGTGACTTCTTTCTTTTCAACAATAGCATCTTTCCCTGATTGACGGATTGTCGTTACTTCTTGATTTGTTAAATCTTGTTTGGCTCCATTGTTAGTTTTCCCAACAGACCTTTCTGTGGGAGTTTCGTCACTAACTGAGTCTATAGAGACCCTCTCCTCTATCATCACTCCAATCCTTGTATTGTTGTCCTTTAGTTTCTCAGAGCAATTATCAAAACTTTTTTTGATAAATTTTTTCATTCTCAGTTTTAGAGGTTTCGTTTTTCTGGCAACGTTTAATTGCCACATCTTCAGTTTTTACCTCTTTCCCTAACTGATCAATTACTGTGTCATCAATGGCTACTTTGTCTACATTTGTTTCGTCTTTTTTGGTTTCCAGTTTCCCAACACAGACCTCACGGATGTCATCCTCTGTCCTTTCTCCAGTCTCGGAATTTCTTTCCATTGTTTGCGTCTTAAGCTTTTTATCTGAATACTCCGGTCCTATTATATAATAAAGTCTCAAACTCCTGTCCTCAAGAAGCTTGAGTTCTCTGGTTTGGGCTCGTTGCTTAACCCTCATCCTTGACCATACTTTTTTCCTGTTTAACAGCAACCAGACGCTCTTCGGTGGCATTATCTTTTGAAATGGGAAACACAAGTCTCTGCATTCCATTAAAAACCTTCTTCTTGTGCTCAGTTTTCTCATAAAGGTCTACCAGACCTAAAATCCGGTCTTTACCACGTCTAGCAGGGTTTGTGCTGTAGTTTATTTTCCCTTCCCATAATTGTCCCTCATACACTTTTTTCCTTTGCTTTCAGTTTTCTTTTCAAGTGTTTTATCTTTGAAACAGTTCAGGTTTTGTCCCTGGGCAGGTGGACCGACTTCTGAAGATGTTTTAACTCTTAAACCTAATTGAGGTTTTGCAGTGCAGCTCTCTGATGACACTCTGTGGTCAGCCTTTATTCCTGTGAGTTTTGCTCCATGTTTATCCAACCGATAAATTTCTTTAGATTTTGAGGGAGAACTGGTACTTTGTCCCGCAGATGTTGATTGTGTTTGTGATGCTCTGAGAGCCTGCTCTTTCTTGTTACATTGATCGTTCTCACCAGAGGACGCCCAAGTTTTGCCAGACTTTCAAGAAAAGAATTAGGGAAAAATAACAAAATAGTTAAGAGATTTCTTACACTTGGATTCACATCTCTGTGTAGAGCTTGACAATAAGAGTCAGATCATGTTTTATTTTGCAATAGAAAAACAACGGTCTAACAACTAACTTTCAGACGAAATGTTGAGTTTATTTACACAGCAGACAAAAGAAAACTTACCACTGGTGACAAGATGGGGTCCATATCCAAAGGACCTGAGAACAACAACAATAGAGTGATAAAAAAAAGCTGAAGAAAACCAGTTTATACTTAGTTCTTGTGAATTTCCTGAAACCATATAAACTCTATAAATGAAATATTAACATAAATAAACAATGTTTAATTATTATAGGAAAAACAGTTTCTCTCTAAGGTGCAAATAATGCAATAACTCCCAGGTGTCTATGTTGGGACAATCATCAATGGACTGTAAGGAGAAAGTTAAGGCCATGTCTGTGATGTCATCAAGTCTTTCTGTTGATAAATGTGATTAAAAATGTTGGAGGAAATTTAGCCTCTACCTGAATTTATTTGATCATTGTAGAGCTGGGTGATTAGTCCATGTAATTCATATTGAATTTCTCTGTATTTGAAGATTTAATAAGGTATTTTTAGCCACTGCACTCCTTGAGTTTCTATAGTCATGATTATTGGAAATAAAAACTATATTTAAACTTTGAATTAAATATATTTGAAAGCAACACTAAAGAACTTTCAACTTTGGTTGGTTTTAATCATGAAGGAAGACTGCATTCCCCATGAGCACCAGCGGATAGTGTGGTAAAATCCTGATCTCCCGGTTGCCTGCAGTTGGATTGAAGTACATTTCTGTTTCCAGTGTCTGTGTGAAGGATGAACAGCGATGAGGTGATGAATCTAATTGTAATGAAACAATGTCATATAATTATGTTGGAGATAAGAAACGGGGGAAGTGACGTATTCTGTAAAGCAGTCAGCACATTTGTAGTTGTTTTGTGTGCCAGGGTTCCTGCCACCCTCCTCTAAGTTTCTCAGTGCCGGTTAAAGCGACAGACGCCCGCGGGCCATGACAGAGGTGTCATTCAACGAGCTGTAAGTCGACGTATGATCACAAAAGTTATGAAAATATTTGATGAAGGTTGAAAAGTAACTTAGTGTTGCTTTAAAATATTTTCAAATATATTCAAAGATTCTTTGACATTTGTGATATCTCATTTAAAAAAAAAAGGATTAAAATTGGATTTTGTATAACAAAAACCGTTGATTCTTTTAAATCACTAAGCTCTTAAGTCATTATTCTTACACCTCTTATTTCTATTCCCTTACTTCTGATCTTGATTTAGTATGCCTCTCTGTTGATGTTTTTGACATTTGTTCATGGTGGATTCTATGTTCTGCAATGTATGTATGTTTGAATGCTCCTAAAAGGTTGAAAAAAACATTTTAGCTTTCTTTAACTCTACATTTAGAGAGTCAAATATGACCCTGTAAACATAACTATCTGAGTTGGTTCATGCATTTCTGGACGTGTGATGGACTTTTCATAGAGGAACCCTGGGTAGTTAAAGTCCTCTGATGTGGAATAGTTGAACGTTTAGACGCTAGAGTTTCCGCTTTGCTAGTTGGGGTCAGAATCTCTACAGTTGTAGTAGGTGAGGGTTTTTCATCTGTGGTCTTTCCTCTTGTGGATTCATTACAGTTTTCACCCTCCAGCTTCTGAACTTCCAACAGGTTCTGCCTCGTTTTTTCTTCTCAGGTGCAGCAGGTGTTGCCTTGCTTCCAGTTTAAGTCTCATGACTAGGAACCACTGCAGATTCTCGGACTCTTTCACAAGCCTCAGGCTGTTTTTCTGAAATGGGTTTACCAACTTTAGTCTCACATTTTCAGCCTCTGCTGCATTACCTTCCATCTTTTCCCGTGTTCCAGATCCTTCTGCAGCCAGAATCTCTGTCACCAGATCACTGCTGGGAAGATTTGTGACTTCTTGGACGGCCGGTTTTGTTTTAATACCAACATTAGGAGGAGGCTGTGGTTCGCTTTCTAAGAATGGATTCTTGTCACTGACGTCGTCAGCGTCCAGTTCTAGAGTTAATTTGATGTCTTTAGAGACTTTGTGACGCTTTTGTAGGCTCTTAACCCTAATAATTGAAAAATATTGTAATTAGACAAACCTGTGTTTCAATGACCAACAGAAAATGTCATATTACATCTAGAAGTATTTTTTCTCTTATTAGCAGAGAAAACTCTAAATGTACAATTTTTTGTTAAAGAAATATTAATATAAAGTGAGACATACTTACGATTCAACACTTCGAACATTGATCCTTTAATAGGAGGGGAGGGGGGGGCAAGATTGGTTTGTAAATCAAAGAATATTGAAAATGAATTTCTGTCAGGAAATGAAGATTTTTCTCACGTTAAATATAAGGACATACCAATCTTTAGGCCTAAGTGCAAACCTCTTCACCACCTGGTTCACTCCCTGAGATTTGGACATCTCAATGCATAACTAACAAAAAGAAGACACAATCATTGCAGTCCGTAAATTAAAGTGAAAACTTGAAACCAAAATGTATAAATTGCAGGTTTTTACTGTCGTACCCTGTTGGCCAGCGGCAGGAAGCCGACGATCGGACAGATGGCAGTCACTAATTTTACGGTCGTCACGATGAGTTTCAGAGAGATCTCAGAGAGCTCCACACACACCAGCCGCTTATGCAGAGACTTGAGCTTTGGAACGTGCTGGAAAACAATTAATAGGGAAATTCATTTAAACAATATAATAATTGTTAAAAAATTAAACATGTATATCCACAAGTTAAGTATAACTTACAGAATTGCTCCATTTCATCAGTGTGTGGTACATCATCACCTGCAGAAACAGTTTCCAGAATAAAATGGTAACAGTCATATTTAATACACGACTCCTACTGCAAATATCTTACAATGACTTTTCTGACCTTTCAGAAATGTTAAATATAGGCAAAGGTCATCTATAGACTGTAGGATAAGGATTTGGTAAGAAGTGAAATACCCTTGTTTAGATTAAACAGACTTTAGACTTTGACAAAGTGGTGTTCATGTGTTCATTGTTTCTTTAGGTAGCTAGCCAGCCAATTCAGGACTTTATACTCTTTATACTTTAGTTTTTGTGTAGAAAACCTGCTGTTTCGGCTTAAATGTACTAATTAACCTGAGATCTTAACCTCAACTTTTCCACACTGGAAGTTTCTTCACAATATAAATGGTCTATGATTGCAAAACAATTAACATGTGGTTTCTTGGCTTCATTTCATTTTTAAGAGTTCTTTATGCTGCGTTTACAGATATACGCCTGTCTGCATATATACCTCAGTTTTCCAAGGACCCATTTTCTCCAATACCAGATGGACATGCAACTTGTTGCCTTTGAAGCAAACTGCAGTTTTAAGGGAATCCTCGACAAAATTGTGGCATGACAGCCAGTTGTGGAAATACACAAAAGCCTTGAATCGAAAAGAAATGTTTAAATAAAGTGATAATGCAGTAAAACTTGATCATTTGAGCCTTCTATGAGTGTTTTACCCTTCTTTGCAGCGGTAGAACCACAATGTTGTAGAACAGAGTCTTAAGGTTCTGCTCTGAAAAATATTTCCACACCACCTTGCAGAAATCCTCATGATTGTAGTTTTCTTGAGGTAAACCCGTTAACATGATGGCGGAGAACTTGGAGGCGACGGAGACAGAAGTCTAAATGATGGAATAATAAAAACAAACCTTCACTTTAGGAAAACACGTCTGCTTTGATAAGGGAAACTCTTCGAACAAAACTAAATATAAAAATCATCATGCACTTACCAACAAGTCTTTCTTCATACAAACCGTCTTAAACTCTAGAAGATAAAAATACAAACTGACCAAGTTTCCTGCTGTATTTGCGACAAACCTTAGTTTGGGTTCAAAACTGTTCTCTTACTAGGAATATTGAACAAAGGAAACCCCGTTGAAAGGAGGAAGGGATTCTTGGTCATGGTTACTGAAAACGGCGCATGGCTGCCTTCTGGAACGACGCCGAACATCGCTGGAGCGACAGACCCGGCGACTATATTTTTGCTTTCCGCCGTCAGTCTAGCTGCCAGCAGTGCTGCTAAATATACAAAAAAATAAAAGGTTCAGATAATTTTGTCGTATCCGTTCACACAACAGACAACAAGAAACATTAATTGTTCTCAAACGATTCTAACATCTTATGAGATTTTAAATCTTACGCAGTGACGTGACGTTAGTTTTAGGACTTCTCATTATGTGGACATTATGTCCAAAGCGGCGTTTCAGGAGGCCGTCCCAAAGTTCGATCTGATCAGCATCTGGTGCAAACTCTATAAACACCTGAAACGATACATAAGATACCAGTTAAGAGGCGTTTTTAACCAATGTCAGCAAATGCATTTCTTCGAGTGTATGTTTGCACCTTGTTGAGCAGAGGCAGGTAGTTTTTAACTGAGCCGATTTTTCTCAGAGTCTCCCTGAGATCACTGGCTTCGGTCTGTGATATGTTCTTGACATAGATGGTGTTGGTTCCATTATTAGTGACTGGCTGCTAGAAAAGACAAAAAAAATCTAAATCTAAATCAAAAACACTTCAAAGGGATTTCCAATTAAAAAGGCAGAAAGTTTTATTTTGTTTTAGATGTTCGTCATGTAAACACAATTCAAGGCAATTGACATGTGTTAGGTAAAAAGATGTGGCTACTTACATAATTGATTGTTGCCATTATGGATTTATAAAATGCAAACTGAAACAAAAATAGAGTAAAGTATTTATGTTTAGCAAAAACTCGATAATAAAGAGCTCGTTGTCCAATGAAAAATATATAGAAAGTAGAACACAACATAATTCTTTGTTTGTTCCTCACTTGGCATATTCAGCCTAGCAGCAGCGAAATGATAGGAAAACAGAACGTCTCAAAATAAGAAAAGAAAAAAGAATAACCATTAATAAACGTCTACAGATGAAGCTTCTTAAGAGATAAAAAAGACTGATATTAAGCTTCATTGTTTTCTTTAACATTATCCATGGTCACCACATGCATGCTCAGTATGAAGAACTCCTAAACTCTGAATCGGTTTGATTTGATTGAACTGAATCACAACTGCTTACAATTTTATGCTAAAATGTGACAATTTTATTTATTTTTTCAGAGTCTATCATAAAACTAATTACATTTAACTGCCATCGGACTTCTGTATGAAAAGGTTATGACCCCCGAAAGATCCTGACCGCAAAGGAAGCGGTTAGAAAGCTGCACAACGTTTACAGACCAAATATTGGATGGTGTGGATAGGAGCCCACCTCATATTTGAATAAACTAAAATTTAAAAAAAATTTAAAACTCTGCTACATCCTTCTCCTTCTGGAGCAACGAGACGGCACAAGTCAGAATTTTATGAAAGAGAGAAGGATGCGACTCACATGTTGCCAAGATATGCCAGACCTTCTAGATAAATCAATACTTGATACCAGTTTTTACAAAGTAATTTACACTACTGGATTTTATACTTTAAGTGTAGAGACAATAAATGGATCCCAAAACCAAATACTGTCACAAGCTGATATATATTTCTTAGTCTGCTTACCGGGGTCATCACAATCCCACCACTGACGATCTCCACACAGAGTTTATATCCATAGAAAACCAAGGACTGTTTTGCAGCCATGAAAACATCCTGTGCATTCTGATAAGTTGCCATAAGAACAAAAGCCTGGTATAAAAAAAAATGCAAATTTAACACTGCAATACAATGTTTAATCACATGGACAAATAATTTGTGTAAGATTTATACCAGGCAGGCCTGTGGAATCACGTAGATATTGTTCTGCTGGTATCGGAATCCGAAGCTGTGAAGCAGATTGCTGAGGCAGCTCTCAGTGTAGCGGGTGTTCTGACACGGCGGCAGGTTGGTTATTAATAAAAGTTTTGACCGAAGTGAGAAAGGCTGGTAAAGAAAGAGAGGAGTTACGGTGAGCTCAGTTTGGGAAAACTAAAGATCCCTCAGAGCCTGAATCGGGTTACAAGCAAGCTTTATAGCCAACTGTATTACGACTATGTGTAATATTTAAGACTGATTATTCTATGTTGTATTAATCTGTAAGACTGTAAGAAAAACAACATTTATTTTTCAAAGGCATTTAAAGTTACTGAAATTATCTGCTGTTTTAGGGCTTTTTACTTGTTTCTGTGGATTTGGCATGGCTATAGACAAAGCGACAGCTAGCTATCTATAGACAAAGCCATAGCTAGCTAGATATTGACAAAGCGATAGCTAGCTATAGACAAAGCGACAGCCAGCAACCTATAGACAAAGCAATAGCTAGCTAGCTATTGACAAAGCGATAGTTGCTAACTATAGACAAAGCGATAGCTAGCTAGCCATTGACAAAGCGATAGCTAGCTAGCCATTGACAAAGCGACAGCTAGCTAGCTATAGACAAAGCGACAGTTAGATAGCTATAGACAAAGCGATAGCTAGCTAGCTATTGACAAAGCGAAAGTTAGATAGCTATAGACAAAGCGACAGTTAGATGGCTATATACAAAGCGATAGCTAGCTAGCTATTGACAAAGCTAAAGTTAGATAGCTATAGACAAAGCGATAGCTAGCTAGCTATAGACAAAGCGAAAGTTAGATAGCTATAGACAAAGCGACAGTTAGATAGCTATATACAAAGCGATAGCTAGCTAGCTAACTATAGACAAAGCGATAGCTATCTAGCTATTGACAAAGCGACAGTTAGATAGCTATAGACAAAGCGATAGCTAGCTAGCTATTGACAAAGCGATAGCTAGCTAGCTATAGACAAAGCAAAAGTTAGATAGCTATAGACAAAGCGACAGTTACATAGCTATATACAAAGCGACAGCTAGCTAGCTATAGACAAAGCGACAGCTAGCTAGCTATAGACAAAGCGACAGCTAGCTAGCTATAGACAAAGCGACAGCTAGCTAGCTATAGGCAAAGCGACAGCTAGCTAGCTATAGACAAAGCGATAGCTAGCTAGCTATAGACAAAGCGATAGCTAGCTAGCTATTGACAAAGTGATAGCTAGCTAGGTTGGTAGTTCCAGTCCTTGAGGGCAGGTGTCTCCTTTGTTTTAGAAGTGTCTCTGCCTCTGCACACCTGAGACAAATAATCGGGTCATTAGCATGACTAGAACATGATCGCTTCTGAGGAGATGATTCAGCGAAATTTAAAGTTTGTAGGACACCCGCCCTGGAAAACTGAGGTTGCCAAGCTTGGAGGTAGACAAAGCCATAGATATCCAACAATGGACAAGGCAATAGCTACAAAGGTAGCAAGCGAGAGAGTGAGAGATATTTTAAGCATTTATTCAACCATTTTATATTCTAGCGTCCAAATCAGATGTTCATTATAGCTCATGGCATCTCTTTACTTCCTCTGACTTCATTAAAAAACACCTATTGATGATGAATTGAACTAACTTTGAGTCTTAATAACTATGTAGAGTGGCCAGAGGTTGGACAGAGTACATTCACTGACTGAATAAAAAACAACTGAATATTTAAACCACTCAGTATGTGTGAATACAAACTCCAAAGACAAACATTGAAATTTACAAAAAATAAATAGAGTGTGTAAAACCCACCCCCAAAAGACGTACCTTTGGGGACATGTTGATGTTATGGGTAAGACAACCTGTGATGAACAAAAAATTAAAAATTATTTTAAATGATAAATTCATGACTTCCTCAACATTCTAAGCAAACCACAATAACAAATTGATTATCTACTGCCAGAGGATTTTTTTGTTTTGCTAAATAAATGAATGAATTTAAACAGATGAAGATTTCTTACAAATATTTTGTGGCTGCAGCAGACTTCCTATCCTTTCTCCAGCAGTAAGACAGGAATCTAAACCAGATGGTTGTTCTTTGGCGACTTCTTCAGCTGTTGCCTCAGTTTTGACAGATGGACATTCGTCAGTGGACTCAGCTGGAAGGCTCCCAACAGTTTTTGAAAGTACACACATTTGGGTCTTCTTATTGGAATCTAAAAGAAAATGAAAAAACTATTGAGCAGACTCTTAATTGACCAAGGCAACTAATGCAAAAAAAGGGCAACTCTAGAATTACCAACGGATTATAATTTCTTCAGCTAGTTGCCCGGTCTTCCTTAATGAGATTTTGTTTAGATGCTAATTTGTCATCTAACGGTGCGTTCCCACTGAAAGCGTCAAAAGTGTCTGTGATCGCTCACATCTCGTCGCTTGCCGACGCCTGTCAGGAAAAACACGAAGCGTCCAAAGAGATCAAAGCGCCGCGACCAACGGGGCGGTCCTCCAGCAGCATGTAAACCAATCTATACATCGGTTCCCTCTCTTTTCACCATGAATGGCGCTCTTGGCAGTCTAGATTTCGTTAACCCTAACCTTCCTCCAAGCATCATTTTTCTTTTTGCAATCTCGGTATATAAATAAGGTAGGGTCGTACAATTCTGGGAAACCAGACACTGCAATTATTAATTTTTCCTCCTTTGTCCCTTTCAGCTCTTTGCGCCATATGAAATCCAGATCGGCCCACGATTGGCTGCTGCTTCGGTTAAGCTGCTGATCATTTGCATAAAGTTGAACCTTTCACAACTTTGATCGCATTGCAAACGACGCGCCGCTCCCGATGCATCGCTCAGATTGCTGGCCGCTCCTCATCGCTCGTTTACATTGAAAATTTATGGCAGCCAAACACTCGCAACGCTCACGACGCTTTCAGTGGGAACGCACAGTAAGGGAAGCCTCGCATCTAAGGTCAAACATGAACTGCCTATACAAACTCATGATTACAACCCTACCTCTGCAGATACTCTTCATGACCACACATTCACTTTTGGCAACTGGAGAGGGTTAGGCTCTAACCTTCAACTTTCGCTTATCCAAATTACACCTGTCCTTCAAAGACTCCACAGGATACTTGCTCAATACTACAAGTAAAAAGGCCACACTACCAGCCTTCCAACCAAGTCTGGCTCCAGACTAACCCTCTTACATTCATAGACCTAAACCAACATGCCATAACCTCAATAGAAGGCAAAAGTGTTTAGAACAACGTAGCTAGATGTGTGAATAACAAACAAAAACTGTTGCTCTAAGATAAGGTGGCATTTTCAGAAAAAGCAATTAAATGTAACTTTTTTTTCCAATGCTCTTTAAAACAACCAAAATGGAGCAAAGCCCTGAACAGAAATCTTGATCTAAAAAACTAAAATCAAAGCACAACACATACATATACAAAGACACTTCAAATGCCAGTAGAGTTCAAATAAAAGCAAAGGAAAATCAATAATTATGTAAGCGACAAAACAACATGTTCCATATCTCATCTGGTGGCAAATGCCAAGGAAAAAAAAGATGGGCTTTAAAATTAATTTTAAAGACATCAAGGCAAGATTCCTGTGTGAAATAAGAGACTTTCCACTTTTTTAGGAGATGCCACAGCAATGGCAACTCTGGTCAACTCTGAGCCTTTGCTGTGCTAGTAAAAGGACGTACAGCAGCATTTGGCAACATCTAAAAGGCACACATTGGAGGACACGATGAGCCCCACCTGAAGTGCATAATAATGATCCAGCCTAGCGGTCGCAAAGACCTGGGTCATTCTTTCAAAGTCTTGGCATAAAAGATTTGGTTAAATTTTGGTCACAGAAACTCAACTGAGCAGCTTTAGATGTTGAGTTATGAGATCAGCTTTAATCTTTATGCCAAAATATGTGACGGCCTGCTTATTAAATTTGGCCAAACAAATCAGATTTACAAAGGGAGTAATACAAATACTAAAACAAGCATCTTTTCTTTTCCAGTCTTTTTTGGTTTCGATCATTAAACTCTTCAGAGATAATTCATGTTGGTACCTACAGTAACAAACCATCTCTAGCTTTAAATCATAAACACACATGTTGGTCAGTTGTCAGTTACCTGCTGTAGTGGCGGTCTCGTTGCAGGGTTGGCAGTCGTGCGTTTTCTGGGTCTCTTCAGTTTCGGGGTCCAGGGCAACATTAGACTCGGATGCCGTTTCTGGCAAAGCAGACTCAGCATTTGCAACATCATTACAAGGCTCTGGTAGGGGAAAACGTGCTGCTAGTCTCCCAGGTATAAGCTCAGGATTGACTCCTAGTTTGTCCTCTTCAAGCTTCCTTTTGATCTCACTGGTCTCTTTCAGACGGCAATTTAGATCCTTCACACTAAAAAATCAAAAACGACAGCGATTTTCTGAAACAAAATATGGATCCATTTCTAAACTGCAAAAAAAAAGTAAAACAAATGCTTTTGACTGAATAAACATAAATAACTCTAATTCAAATATACTACCTATGTTGGACAATCTACATTTGTCATTTTTTGTTTTTTTTAATAGGCTATATTAGATAAACCTTGTGACAATGATATCGGTAACTTTTGAGATGACGTTATAAAATGTCAGATACCAGTTTTCTCCTTTGCCCTCTTTCTAATCTGTGCTTCCTACTTTATGTCACCTTTAGCATTTTAACAAATTTCATTTGTGTCCAGTGTGAGCTATTGAAACCACGACTGTCTTAATCAATGGTGGATGTAAAATACAGCTTTAAAACTCTTACAATATATCAGCCAACACTTATTGTAAATGAATATTGCACATACTAACATTGTGATGACAATAAATTTGTGATATGTGCCACATATAAAATAGGCAGTGGTTAGGAAAACTATTTAAATCTCTAATATTTAGCCAGTGGTTAGGAAAACTATTTATTTTTTGTTGATTCTATGATTTCTGGTATTCGTTGCAGGGTTTCCTTTGATTCACAAAGTTGTTAAAAAACACGATACCCACCTCTCAATACGTCCAATCCTGCTCCTGTTGAGGTAAAGAAAGAAAAGTAACTTGGGTGACATGAACCAGTTTGTTCAAGCTGTTGTAAGCAATCTTAATGGAGCCATGCCAGATTCTGAGAGCTCTTGTAGACAGGCGATGAGGTTTGACATTCATATTTGTCTACTGCAATGCTGCCCCAGATTTGACACAACCTGGATGACCTTCTGTAGCCAATGTCAGCTACATTCACCTGTCTGTTGGATCAGACTACTAGCTCTTGCTACTTGCATCAACAGGCCTTGGACA
>JAVLVB010001152.1:2161833-2201696 GCA_032876305.1 Orestias chungarensis
TTTGTCTACTGCAATGCTGCCCCAGATTTGACACAACCTGGATGACCTTCTGTAGCCAATGTCAGCTACATTCACCTGTCTGTTGGATCAGACTACTAGCTCTTGCTACTTGCATCAACAGGCCTTGGACATCCATGATGCTGCATTACCATTGTTCTTTTTTGGTGGCAAGACCGCCACAGACCAAGAAGTAGCACAAAACACATTCATATCTTTCAGGAAGAACAAGCAGCTGCAAGCAGTTTAGTTTGATTTAGTAAAGAGATTGCTTTAAATTTTCTGATAACTCCAATTCTCCTGTTTTAACCGACTCGTTACACAAAGTTTCATGAAACACAAAGACTTATCTATGGAAAGTCTCTTCTATACCTTTAAAAACATAGTTTGTGGTTTTCTAGGCTACTCAATCCACTACAAACAGTTTCTACATTAGTAATTTATTGACTGATCAACTTCAGTGCCAAACCTTCAT
This sequence comes from Orestias chungarensis, assembly GCA_032876305.1. Taxonomy (NCBI): domain Eukaryota; kingdom Metazoa; phylum Chordata; class Actinopteri; order Cyprinodontiformes; family Cyprinodontidae; genus Orestias; species Orestias chungarensis. The sequence continues at coordinate 2,162,306 of JAVLVB010001152.1, forward strand.
TTACCGGCAACATACCAAAGATATGGAGACAAACTCTTCTTCCATGGCATCTCCTGCAGTACCTTTGTAGCACAGCTGGGAGAGACCATCTCGATGCAAATCTGAGAGAAGAGTTGAAAAACAAATGCAAATTGTATAGATTTATTTATATTGTTTAAAGTACAATGATAGAAGATGCTGATACCTTTTCCCGTAAGGGAAAACATTATATTGAAAAGATTGTGTGTTATCATATTTTTACATTCATTACCTTAAGATTAATTCACAGACTCAATTAACATAATAAGACATGGGTAGAAAATGAGGGCGATTTCCATTTTTGTGTGTCCAATTTTGCCAGCAGGGTTTTAGACTCAATATCTTTTTTCCATTGATGTTGACATAAACTCATTGGCCTAAACTCTTAACTGATAACTGATAAACAGTATCTTTCAATTTTGCGTTTTCTGCCTACAATGGAGCGCCGATGTTCGCATATTGATATTTGATATTGGTGCAATATAAGCTAAAAATATTATCTGATTACATCACATCTAAAATCTAATATCCGCACCGAGAGCATTTATTAACAAGTAGCAATGAGGAAGAGCATTGCTGGTTGTTGTAAACTGTTGTTCTGTTTGAATAATATCACTTAATCAAGTTTGTTCTGGCATTCCATACTACAAAAGTAATAAAGCCATGTAGGATTCTTGCCAATATCCAGGTCAATATCGATTACCGGGCAATACTAAAAACTGCAATATGAAACAGTTGGATCGGAACAACCTAAGTGTAATCTTGACATTTACTATCAATCTCTAAACAAAATGCTTCTAACTGACATTGTTTTTGCTACAAACACCTAATATACTGTAATAAAAATTTGAGTGAATAGTTAAAATTGTTTCAGCACTACCTCAGCAGCTAAAAGCTATGCAGTCTTCCTTAGCCCTGCTTTTGGGGTTACAACCAATTAATCTGGAAGCAAAATGGTAAATTGTGTCCAATAGCATTGTACCAAAGTAATTCAGCTTCCCAAGTTGCATTTCTATTAATATTTTAGACTTGTTCTGGAAAGAAATGTGCAAAGAGGCAAATTTTTCATGCATAATTCTGCTACGTCCCACAGAAAAGAACTTCACTGTACACAAAACATAAAAAAGTAGGCTCATATCAAACAGGAACGACAAAATATCAGGATCTGAAAGCCAGTTGATTGTAATGTGACAGCAGGAGGTGTTGCTTTACCCTGTTGGCGAGCGGCACAAAGCTGACGAAACTGGCGATGGAGTCGACCTCGGTCATGACCTTCTGAATGAGATCCACATCCGTCACATGTGTCTCCACGCAAACCATCCGCTCCCCCAGCAAGAAAAGCTCTGGAACATACTGAAGAAAACCAAAAAACGGGAGACAATTCTGTATTTAACGAACTTTATCATTAAAATACATTTAAAAGAGAAAAAAAAACACTCACGCCACTGCTCCATTTCATCAGACTTCTGTACATCGTTTCCTGTAAAAATCAAAATTTATTTATCAAACAAAGTAAAATAAACAAAGGAAAGTTAAAAAAAAAAAAGACTGCAAGGGTTATTCATTTTCTTCCGTACCTCGCTGCATCCAGGACGCACGTCCTCCAAGACCAAATGAACGGTGAGACGGCAGTTCTTGACAGAAACTGGCTTTTTGATGCAATCCGAGACAAAACTGCAGCATGTCTCCCAGTCGGGGAAAAACACAAAAGCCTGACAGTAAAAGCCAGCAAAAAAGAAAATGTGCATTTATTTTTACTGTTTCATTAAAACCAAAGAGGTTTCTTTAGACCAGTGTTTTTCAACCAGTGTGCCGTGGGTGATCGTCAGGTGTACCTTTGAAATTATCTTGGTGAAGTTGAATAATTGTTGAGTATTTTTGAAGTGGACATGTTAATTGCAATTTGAAATAAGATATAAAATATGATAAAAAATACATGTTTATTTGATTCATATTAAAGACACTTTGATAAGAATTACTATAAATTTAATATATGCGACTATAGAGTATCATTTGTTTAAATTTTTGGTTGGTGGTGTGTCCCGTAATTCTTTCAACGAAAACAATGTACCTTGGCTTAAAAAAGGTTGAAAAACACTGCTTTAGACGGTATAAATCACTGCAGACCAGATTTCTGTAACTTTGTGTTTATGTTGAGTCGATTGTCAAGAATGTTTTTCCATTTTTGAGCTTAACAACAAGGCATTTTCCATTTGTGTGCGTTCCTCATAAACCATCATTGTCTTAATCTGAAACAATGAAAGAGCCCAATCTATATAGGGTCCTTGATTTTCTGAAAACAACCAGCCATTACCTCATTTTAGCTTACACTTGAATGATCCATAAGTATCTGAATGCTACTGAAGCAAGACAAAAGATGCATAACTCATTTTATATCCATTTTTGGTTTTTATATTTTTACCTTTTAAAAAAAAATTATCATTATTGTAATTTTTCCATTATTTTTTGTCCCAGTGGAAATTACTTATCTTGCCTAGGAATAATGCAATACAAACAAACTCAAGGCAACTGCTTCCCAGCTGGTAGTAGAAACAGTTCAAAGCATTCTCCCTGACTTTGTCCATTAAACCTAAAGCAAAAATATACAATCTGAATAGTTTTCTTAAGTAAGAGACAGGAGATGATGATCAAACATGACAATAACCAACCAAAGATCTTATGTAAGTGGGCAAAAAAAATGACTGGTGAAAGTTTTTTTTTTTTTTAATCTAATTTCGTATATCTTGAAGCAAAAAAGTTAAACAAATCAATATTTGTGCTTTAATGGCTCAACATAAGCGTACGGAAACAGTTTCTTACCCTTCTCTGCAGGGGCAGGACCACGATGTTGTAGTAGAGAGTCTGAAGGTTCTGTTCTCGGAAGTAATGACACACCAGCTTCGCTACATCCTCGTGTTTGTATTTTCCTTCTGGTAAACCAGTCAACATGACTGTGAAGAACTCAGAGGCAGACTCGGGAGCCGTCTAAGTGACGTCAAGTTGAGAGAAAATTAGAAAAGCAAAGAGTAAAGATTTGCTGGATGATAACTCGGTTTCCGATTCATCAAACTGATTTATTTGGACTTCTCTTGTATGCATAAAAGATATTTTTCTATTTATTTATCATATGGAAAAAATGTGACCTCACCAAAATGTCATCTTCTTCTTGGACAGTCACAAAACCTTAAATTGCCAAAATAAACAAACAATCAATTAAATTCCACAACAGAGAGCCTGGTATGCCACCATCTTTGCTTTTCTTACAGGGGATGTCGAACCAGGGACACACGGTGGGGAAGATATAGGCTGAAGTCATCATGGTGACCCAAAATGGCGCAGTAGTACCCTGAGGAATGCTAACTGTAACATTTGGTATTCCTGCATCAGGTAACTTGTCCTCAATATCTGGGAGAGCATTCAGCGGCAGTTGTGGTGCTGCAAAAACAAAAAGTAGGAGAGTGTTTGGTTGTAGAGGATTTGTTACAAAGGATTACAGGTTACATCTTTTTGTTGATGTTTAGATGATAAATGTTGTGTAAATCCCTTTAGACCGTACCACGGCTACAAGAAACCTTGTTTCCTATCTTTTCAGTGATAGGCAGACTAAAGTGTTTATTGTACAGCTGAAATTTAGCAGTTTGCGGCCCTAACCTATTTTTTCTAGTTAAAGAGTAATTTATTCAGCTGTTTTGTAAACTTTTAGTTTATTAACTCGATCAAAATTTAGTTTCATTAACAGTTGGACATTCTTTCCACAGTAAGCGGTTAATACTCATGCTTCTAAGTAGGGACGCACCGATACTGATGCTGGTATCGGTCCGATACCGGGCATAAGTACTCTACTCCACTAATAAAATTGCCACCGATACCACGACATCGATACCACCCACGGGGCTACTATTGGGCCTGGGTGAGCCTTATGGCGTGATCTCTGTGCCACCAGGTCCGCGGGCACAGAGCCACCTGAAGGAGCAACAACCGCAATCGACAAACCACCCGCTCGCTCAGCTCACTCTGCTCGCACTCGGCTCCGCAACTCTACATTATATGTAAATGAGCCGCGCTCCCAGCTAATCAAAGACTGGCCTTTTTCATCCAATTCAATAATTCCTTCCAAATACACAAAGTTCAAAGACAGAAATTCATACTCTCAGACTCACTAACATTTCAGCAGAGCCGCGAGCGCAGACAGAGAGCCGAGCAGTTAGTCAGAGTTGAGCGTGTGCCCGAGCAACCCCTGAGGGAGCACGCCTGAGATTCACACACACGCCCACAACCATTGCTCCCCCAGACAGCTCCGCGCCCGCAAACCTGGCGGCACAAAAACCACGACACGCGGTCGCTGTCCTCAGTACCGAAAAAAAGCATCTAAGTATTTGACATATTTGTTAACATTTTTGTTTGTACTGTATGTTTGCACATAATAGGGAAAGTTGTTCAAATATCTATGGAAAAAAAAAAAATATCCAAAGTAACTATATGTGTAAAGGCTTAAGTACTCTGTATCGTATTGGTGAGTACTCAAATACAAGTACACTACTCGGTTTGGAAAAAAGTGGCATCGCTGCATCCGTACTTTTAAGTATTACATTATATCCTCTTTATCTTTGGCTGCTTCTTTCTTAGCCCCGCCCCTTTTTGGGAATTCCCCAAAGCTCAGAATTTTAGCAAATCTTTGCTATATATTAAATGTCTTTACAACAGACATTGATGTCCAAATGTTTCTAGCAAAAAACCATGTTTCTTTTTAACACTTTAACAAGCTTTAAAATTCAAAGTTTCAAAATTAAATTTGATAGTTGATCGCATTAAAAAGAGCTTTTAGATTTTTGAATCCTCGTTCATGGGTATATCCATAGTCCATATGTATATCCATGTGTAAAAAAATATATACACATGAACTTGAGACGCAAGAGTCAACAAAGCTCCTTTAGACTGAGATTTGTTTTTAATAATCTGCTTTCTGTCAATTTTTTATGCATTTAGCTCACTATTACGTTTCCCTACTTGTTATTGTGTATTATTCTCCTTTAAACATCAAGAAATAAAACCAAGAAGTCTCAGTAAAAGCAAAATCTTTACTTACGTCTTGATTTCTCTGTGCTTTGGGGTAGTTTCAGCCTGGAGACCGTGTGGACAAAGCCTGTTCTCATGAGGCTGTACCAAACTCCGAGACGATCAGCATCATAAACTGTCTCAAATTCAACAAATACCTAAAAGCACAGCAGTAAATCCATTAAGCCCCTTTTCACATTGATTTGAATGTTGAACTTCAAATGTCTGTAATACCTTGTAGAGCAGAGGCAGGACGTTCCTTACACGGCCGATTCTTCTTAAAGCTTTTCTGACATAAGCGGCGTCACTTAGCGAGATGTTCTGGATGTAGATTACATTCGTTCCATCGCTCTTGTTCTGTCCAAGAGACACCCAGCAAATATATATAAAAAAAACAAAACTGACATTCTTTTTTTTCTTCCAAAGCAAAAAGATGAAAAGTTAGCTATAGTTGTAATGTTAGTTTCTGGACAGTGAAAACTAAGGACAATTTTACTCTACTCTGTGACCTTCGATTTTAGTAGTGGTAAAAGAAGTTTATGCACCTCTGGGTAACAGGACCCTACAACTGTTGCTAAACACAGAGCATTGTGAAAAGGTGATGGTACAAAAAGATAAAAATAACATTAAAATGACATTAAAACATTGACATTTACCAAAATGTCAGGCTTGGACGCCACCAGAACCATTCAAATCCTCGTTTTGTGATCAGAGGTGTAAAACATTTACTAATTTGAATACAGCGATGTCGAGAATTGGCTCATATTATTAAAGAATTTTAAAGGATGCCGTTTAGGTCTGAAGGGAAAGTAAAAAATAAAATAAAAAATAAATTAAAAAAATATAAAGAAAGTTGATCTGTAAAAACATGAATTATGAGGTAAAGTCCTGGCTGAGAATAAACCAGGAAACGTCGATAAAGAAAGAGAATTTAAATGGTTAAATCACTTTGGTAAATATTTCTTTTTTAAAGAATAAACTCTAAATCTGACTAAAGAAATTTCTATTGAATTCATTTGTAACTTTTCAGATTTCTGTAAAAAAAAAAAAAGAAAAGGCTTGATTTTAGCGCCAGATCTTAAAATGCTACCTCAGATAAAATTAAAAGTATAAAGGGACCTGTGAAGCGCAAGATGGATGGCTGAACGCGTGAATATGAAGGAAACCTGGTGGGATATTTGGCAACTTTCAAATAAAAATTAAAAAAAGAAAATAAGGTGGACCCCAAATTTAATGGAAGGTGTTTCTAATATTGCTCCAACTGCCTAATTTAGGAAAGGTGTCCTTACTTTTCAGGGTATTTTAAAGAAAAACTACAAAGGAGTAAAAGTACATCAGACTGCTTTTAAAATCATGCAGGATGTTTAGGTTGCTTACAAGAGGCGTTGATTCCATGACAGATTCATAAAATCCAAGCTGAAACAAAAACAAAAAGTTATAAACTTAATGTAAAATATCTTTTGGTCAATACTGAGCAGTATATTTGTGCTATTTTTTTTATTAGTGGTGTTTTTCTATGATAGAGATAGATATAATATATATATAAAATATATAATGGGAACCAGGGAAATGTTTCTCTTTTCTGTTACATACCGGTGTCATGAACATTTCTTTCTGCACAACATGGAGGAGGAGTTTTTTCCCTTTAAAAGAAAGACGACCTTGCACTGATGCAAACATGAGACTCAATACCGACTCCTTATTTGGCATGAGCACAAAAGCCTGAAACGACAGAAGGTTCGAAAACACAATTCTGTAGTAAAGAAACAAAAAGTTGACCTTCAACATAGTTGATTTAAGACTGCAGTAATCATAAAAGCGCTTTTTAACTCATCGCTGCATTCATTACAGAGGATATAATGCATCAAACCAAAACCCCCACATAATCACAATGAGGTGCTGCCTACCATGCACATCTGAGGAACAATGTAGATGTTTTGGTGCGAGTATTGAAATCCAAACGTACAGAGCAGATTTACAACTTCCTCTTCCGAGTAGCTGCAGCTGCTTTGCTCTGGAAGGTGCGTTATTATGAGCAGGTTTGAGTTGAAAGTTAAAGGCTGAAAAAAGAAATGAAGAGAAAATAATCATTTGGCAAACCTGAAGAAAATGCAGAATATTTTTAATTTAAAAATAAGTTAAGGTTTAATTGTAAAGCTTTTTTTTTTTTTTTTCTTACAATATTTAGCCATTAGCTTTCAAGTAAAGCTAAATTTAAACTATTTATAGCCAGTTAATGTTTGCCAACATGCACCAGTTATCAGTTTAGCTAAAGTTAGCATTGCAGCGTATAGACTATTATTTGCATTGTGTAGTTTCAAGCATTGCGCTTTCCGTTGGCTTCGGCTGTTTTAAAGCTTTCTGTAAATGAAGTTGGTGTGATATAAAAATCTTTTCATGTTCATCTTTAGTGCTGCTTCCACATAAAACTTTAAGCTTTATGTTTTCCATGTTAGAGCACCCAGACAAAGCAGGAAAAACAAACTTGACTGCAAAATTTCATTTTCTCTTTAAACACTCTTAAAAACAGGCTGCGTCTCTGTAAATGAAAAACGGAAACTGGTTTAAAAGCCTTTTCCTTCATTTTAGACCAAATTCAATTGAATTTTAGCAGCCTAATATAAAACCTCCGTCTTAAGTTGACGTCAATATATTTTGTTTTTTAGCTAATAACCCCAAAACATTAGGTCAGTATAAAATGAAGATGTTACATAAGCCCAATAAAAATTATCATTATATTGTAACACGTATAAACATTAACAATACAGTCGAGAAGACAGTTAAAGCAACTGTTCACAAGGGGCAAAAAAAAAAAAAGGTTCACAACAGCGGTAGAAACACTGGTTGAACATTTAACATCAAGTATTAAGTACCTTTACTATATAACAAAAATATTTTTTACTTTTTAATCTTATTATTTAGTAATATTCATATTAGTAATTTTTTCAATTAACTGTAAACGACTACATAGTAAAAAGCTTTTATAACAAAGAGTGAAAAAATTGCATCACTAGTTTCAGGTTGTAAAAGTAATTTCTGATATCAACTAACCCTTTGATGGGATTCTGAATTAATATTCGACTGCATATCTGTTGCTTTTTACATAGTTATCTAAATAAAGAACCATTGTTATTAAATTATCTAATGTTGATTAAATTATTTAACCTAAATAGCCACATTGGATATTCCAAAAGTTCAAGAGATATCATTTATTATATAGATGATCACAAATGATATGAACAGAGGAAAAAAACCCTAAAACTCTTACATTGGATGAGAAGATGCGTTCTGCTCGGACACAATCTAGATGAGAGGGAGAGTAAAGACAAAATGTTCAAAAAGAAAAGGAAATCCAAAGAAATGGCTCGTATTTCTGCAAAAACATGAACAGTGCACTTACTGAAATTCCTGAGATTCATATAACACGCCAAATTCTCGCCGATGGTCCTGGAGGTTTCGGTGCGGTTCGGAGTTACAACAGTTTCTATGTTTGAGCTCGTTATGGCAGAATCAGTCGACGGCGCCCTGTTGCTACAGACCCGGTTCTGTACAAGGTTGTTCTGTGTCTCAGACAGAATACAGTCTTCAAAAAAAACACAGAGGACAAGTCCTTATAAATATAAAAGTGAAACATGTGTATTTATTGATTTTCATTAAGATTTTATAAAGAAATCTTGATTCTGAGCAACCAACAAATAAGTATCATCAAAAACTACAAATCTACTCACAATAGAAACTGGTCGAGACAACCCAAAGCTGTTTTTATATCACATCAGGTTTCTCTTTATTTTCAAATTTAATAGAACCTCAACTAGACCACAAATAAAATGCTGAATTTGAAGGATTTTGCACAGTTTTATTGAAACGCTGCATGATTCGTTTATTAATCAACAAATAAAAACAAAATTATTTTTAATATACTTTGAAAGATTTTACTCTAAACAGGAAGTTTTGGCTTGTGAATACGTTCATCTTAAGGATATTAGCTTTGTAGTTCCACTTATTGGAACTATAAAAGAGAAATTACACAAAAATATGGTTAAATTAAAAAAAATTGAATACATTGTGACAAACATTGTTTTTTATCCCTAAAAGTTTGGTATTTTCCAGCAATGTTGAGTTTTTATCATTAATTTCGTATTTTAATTTGAGAATCACATTTGGTTACAACGAGGACTTACTTATATTACAATGCAATCAATAAAATTTCAATAGATATCTGGAATTAAGTCACTTTTTTTTTTTTACCAATCTAACTCAGACTCTTGCTTAAACAACCAACACTGACACAGATTTGCACAGCCAGTTTTACAACTTTTGAGTATGTTACTCATTTTAATATCAGTCTCTTTCCATATATCCTAATATTTACTTTTCATTACGTGTACGCTAATTTATCTGAATCGTTTTGCTAGTTTTATACCCAGTCGGTAGGTTTTATGTAGCTGTAAACCCATTGTAGCTCTTTACTACTCTCTATTCCAAAAGTGTATCTACTCCAGTTGCTATATGTTGGATGTGTTTATTGTAGCGACTGATACGGTCATATTATCTCAGATGTTTTTCCTCACCTCGAGTTTGTCGCACCGCTCCCAAAGATGCCTCAGCAGACGTTCCTGGAGCCTGCTCCAGTTCATCGCCACTGGTTTTTGGGTTTCGTGCTGCCAGGTCGGGATTTGGGATCACTTTTGGTTGGACTTGCGTCACAGCTTTAACCAAGTTCTCCGATGTTTCTAATGTCTGAGTCGGATCAGAAGGTTTATCAGAAGCAGGGATGCCTGGTCGGGAACACTTGGGTGTTGGTGGAGGAGCAATTGTGTTGTTTGCCTGATCTCCTTCGGTCACCAGAGAATCCATTTTTGTTTGTACTACAACCGCTGTCCTTTCAGGCGCAAATGTTTGATTGCTCTTGACTGTTTCCATCGCTCCATTATCAGCAGTAACTTCAGTCCGCTTGGTTATTTCAGCTGTTGAAACATTTGCAACAACAAGGGGAAAGTCTTCTGAGAGGATGGCAGATTGTTGAAACTTTATTTCAGAGCTTTCTGTTTTTATACTATGAAAAACCTCATGGGTGTTTTCTGATGATACATTTATAGCCTCCACTTCTTTGATTCTCTGTAACTGACTTTCATTGTTGATAAATTGTAGGACATTTGTTTCAGAGATCTCAGGTTTTGGACTATTTTCCGTCACTGGCAAAGTAGATATAATAACTGGCAGTTCAGGGGGGTTTCCAATTTCTTTGCCGATTAACTGATCACATGTACTTGTGTTGATAGCAGAGGCCGTTTCTGAAGCTTTTGTAACTCTACACTCAGAGGAACATTTGGTAGTTTTCCCCAGCTGTAGAGTATCTTCCTGAGAGTCTTCAACTTTAATTCTCTTAACTACTCTGGTACATTTGCCAGTTTCAGCCGGTTTTTTAACTGCAGATATTTTTAAAGGATTGACTTTCACTTTTGTGGTCATAACCTTTTTCGCTTTGGCAGCAGTCTTCCCTAACATTTTTCCCACCTTGGTTTTGTTTTTTACAGCAACATGAGTACGTCTTTCTTTTTTTAATTCGTTAGTTGCAGGTTTTGCTGATTTGTCACCAGAATCACGATTCTTTCCAGGCAGTTTTGACTTCTTGGGATCTAGATTTGACATAATTTTTTTTGGGACTTTAGGCAAAGCTTTAACCGAGGTTTCTTGAGTTTTCCTGATCACCTCTTGAACATTAGGTACAGATGGCTTTGAAGCACCTGCCATTTGCCCTTTGACCTTTCCTTTTCTCTTGTTCAACTCAGAAACCGCAATCTTCTTGGTCTTTTGTTTAGCTCCGACTTTGGAATGTGGAGCTTTTCTGGAAACTGTGTGTTCCCTTGTTTTTGAGGGGCAAATACGAGGTTTACCATCCAGACTTTGGGACTTATTGTAAACTACTTGCTCTGAAGTTTCATTCTTTAATGTAACTGACTTCAAGGTCTTTCTTTTCAGCGAGTGCGCTTTGGATGTGGAGGTGTGGCTTCCGTGGGAAGATAAACGCTTTTCTTTTCTTATAAGTTTTTGATGCAGCGATAAAAGTGTTTTGATCGGTAGAACGTCCAAGTTGTTACACAAACCCAATGCACTGGTAACTCGGGCTTTCCTGTTGGAAACGGGAAGTCAAGAGACAAATTATCTTCCACTAAAGAAAAAAACTAAGCATAGCCAATTATTAAAAGCCCGTTAACAATCAGTTTATACCCAAGAAAGAGGAAAAGAGGGGCCCTTACAACCACTTCTGGGGAAGAAACATTCTTTGCAACTATGATACCACCAACAAAATATCCTTTTTCTTAGGTCTCTTCTTCATCAATAATCTATTCAGATTAGTACGGATTTAAACACCGGACTAGTCCAATAGAAAAGAAGATTATGAGTCAGTTATTAACCCAAAAGCACTCTTGAATACTTTAACACCAGTGATCATTGAGCACAATTTATGATGAATATTTTTGTGATTTATGTAGGATACATAAAAACGTAATGACCCCCCCCCCCCCAAAAAACAGTCAATACCAACTTACAGTTTGTGTTGTTTTCTTTGATCTTCTGTGATAATGCAGAGGTCCTTTGTGGAAACACTGTCCTGTAAAAAACATAAATCAGATCAGTGACAACCTAATCTAGAACCACAACCAAACGTTTGCCATTATTTTGAGGCTTGATTTACAGAAAAAAGCTGAAGGCAACAGCATTGTAGAAATCAGGAAACCACTGGATCTCAGACGCAATTCAATAATGGACACCAACCTTGGGCTTTTTAGAAGATTTTACCTGAATCCACTTGAGTTTGGATTTTATTTTTGTGGAAGAATGTGATGACTTGCTTCCAATGGATGAAGGTGTTAAGACCATTCTCTTTTTGCCCCGTGAAGGTATCACCAATAATTGCATTGATGAATCCTGGTTCTTGGTCAGTTCTGCCAGTAAAACAGGAACCACTTCATTTACAACAGCTTTGATTTTGGACTTTCTTGACTGCACAGCTAGAAGGACAAAAACGCATAAATGTACAGAAATAAAAGGAAAAAGGTTCCAAACAATTTGACACCGGTGAAGATCTAACCTGATTTTTCCAGTAGCTGCTTTGTAAGGTTCTGAACACTGGAGGACTTCTTTTTCTCAGAGGAAGGCTCTTCTCCTAGTGATGCACGTCTCTTGCGGCTTCTCTTTAAAGAGCACACTTCCTCAATTTGCTTGGGCAAAAATATATCCTTATTGCTTTCTTGCGATGATTTTTGCCTTTGGATCTTTCCTGCCAACCATTGTTGAACATCATCCCTTGTTGGACACACACGTGTGTATAACTGGTCAGTCCCTTGAATGCTCCTTGTTGGTGACCATTGTTGAATATCAATTCTTCTTGGGGGTAAGCATTCAACGTTTTTATGTGTTGACCATAGTCTATTATCCTTCCTTCTTAGTGGTGACGGCGGTTCATATTTTCTCATTGGTGACAACCTTCTATCACCATCCCTACTTGAGAATGACTGTAGTTCAATGCTCCTTTGCGGTGACCATAGTCTGTCATTAGTCCTTAGTGGTGACCACGGTCTATCATCTGTACGTCTCAGAGATGGTTGTTGCACACAGCTCCTAATTGGTGACAACCTTTGGTGGTTGGTGTTTCTTGGGAATAATTGTTCATGGTTTCTCCTCTGTAACCATGGTTTATAGTCAGTCCGGACTGGAGAGAACTGTCTGTCAAGCCTCACCACGGGTGACAGTCTTCTGTTGTCACTTATTGTTGTTGTTCTTGTGGAAGACTGTCCCTCAAGGAATCTCTTTGACCCCCCTTTCGTATCCCGTCTTGGTGGCGATTGTCGCTCATGGCTTCTTCCTCGCGACAACTTCCGCTTGAGGTTCTTTCTTGGTGAGGGCGATTTCCGATTTGTCTGTTTTGGTGAGGATTGTTCCTCAAAGCTTTTTGAACGTGGTCGGTGAAAAGAGCGAGCAGAGCGATCAAGACATGGGGAGCAAGATCGAGACCGTGACCTTGAGATGCGGCACTGCAGCTGGTGCTTGCAGGAACTACAGTTGGATCCATTTCTTTCATTGTTTGAGCAATGGCGTCTGGGGCTATAAGAATCGGAAGAGGAGTTATTGATCAATCGGTTTCTTTTTTGTCCTGATCTGTTATGACTTGGGCTGTGCAAATGGGCATTACTCCTGGATTTGTGCCTTCCATTCTTTGAGCTGTGGTGGTGACTGTGTGAAAATGCACTACTGGTGGATCTGCACCTTCTACCTTTTAAACTGCTTTGATGATGTGAACTGTATGAAAGGGAATGAGAACGACTGCTGAATTTGTACTCTCCATCTCCACAACTGGAACAGCTCGAGCCGTTAGAGTGTGAGCGCGAACGACTGTCATGACCGCTTTTTTGGCAATGTAGGAAGGACGAGGGCAAAGTATAAACACTTCTGACAACATTCCTAGAAAGATCAGTGAAAAAGCAAAATACGCCATTAAAAAAAATATTAAAACAACTAAAAACTTGTCTGGTTTTCGTTCCTGATTTGTATACTAAAATGTACCTTTCCAGTGATGGCACTACACCATTCCAATTAGGGTATCTGTGAAGAAAAAAAATAAATAAATAACACTCAATAAGAGAATTTCTCCTTAACTACTTTACTAATCTACCAAAAATATCCTCTCAAAAGCCTTTTAGGTAAAAGGAAAAACAGTTTATAGAAAGAAATCCTTAGGGTATACATCAAGAGCAACCAATGCCCAGAAAATGTATTATGCGGTACCTTTACATCGATACAAACTTACAATTACAGATAGAATTAAAATCTAAAAATAAAAACATTTTAAATAAAGTACTTACTGGTCACGAAGGCGCTTGCAGTTCACACGGTGTAGGTACGTTGCCTGGTGGCCACTCCAATCCTAAATACGAGATATTTAACAAGCTTTTAAAGGTTGTGTTGTGCATTTTCCGTGCATTTAGCACCATTTTATGGCACAATTATGTTACCTCCAAGTTGTGAGGTAACATGATAATACATTATACCATTATAAGTTTTGAACAATGGCAACTCAAGATATTGTTGCACAGTTTGACCTGGTGTTTGTTAATTACAGCTGGCATTATTCTTGTGTAGCTCGGGTGAAAGATCAAGCTCCAAGGTGAAGTTATGGATAAAAAGGTGGTAAACTGCAGGAGTAAACTAAAATGACTTCAATAAAAGTTTAAGCTCTTATGCAGTAGGGCAGCAGTTCCCAAACTTATTTTAAACAACTATAGGCCCACCATTTCCATTCTGATCTCCAGCATGGCATGGTGGCAGATCGAGCACCAACAGTGTTTCACACAATCCCTGCAATAGTACGTTCTGACATAAATGTTGTACCCGCCGACCTACTCTCTGAAATATAATTGTTTTCTAGACGGAAAATATAAACTTTCACTAACCTTTAAATTAGCAGATTTTGTCTTACATAGAGAACAGGTGTGTGAAAATCTCCTTGGAATAACTGCGGCATAATCATGCATCATATCCATGGATGGCAAAGCCCCAGTGTTCCCAGTCTTGGCAGCATTGTCTGCATTTGAGATCGTACGAAACTGAGAAACGAGATGGGAAGGATTCTTGGACATAAATCCAGAAGGTGAAACAGGTGAGACGTCTGGCTCTTTGGGAAGGGGAGATGATGGAGTAGCCAACACTGCAGGCTGCAAAGTTTGAAGAATCCTCAAAACTGTTTGGATATTGGCTTTCTGTAGCAACTGACGGTTCTTCACTGCTTCTGTGATATTGTCCCCTTGCCCCTGAGCTTCACTTTCACCACTGAATGTAGCATCTCTGTTGTTACTCTGAGGTGACAACGAAACTGACTGCGTCTGATAGTTTTGGGGTGTCTCCAAGTGTTCAGCTAGATTACTCTTTAGAGATGCATTTTGATAATCTGAAGAAACCAAACTGCTGACTATTAACTCTGCCGAATTCAGTTGTGGTGCTTTCTTAGTCTCTATTATTAAAGTCTTTCTACCAATACTCGCAGTATCATGAATGTTCCCCAAAGAATCATTCTCATTTATAGATTTTTCCGTAAAGTCGAACTGTTTAATTGGTTTAAAAAAAATATTTGGCCTTTTATTTTGGGGAGTTCTTGTTTGTCCAAAACCAATCAATTGAGTCATTTCACTTGTTTGGTTGGGTTGGGGTTGAAGTTGATCAATTCCTGGAGGAGACGCAATAGGAGACGCTTCCTGGTAATCTAAGGAATTCAAACCAGCACTTTTTATGTTGCTGAAACTGGGAAACAACCAGTCTTTAATTTGACCACTGGTTTGAAAATCATTCACCAGTGAACTGTTTCCACAGGTCGCTGATACACTCGGAGTATTTCTACCATTTGTGGCTTCAACTTCTACAGACCATGCAAAAGTCTGCTCATTAAGAGTCTCTTTCATGGGCTGTAGAGTAGATGAGGACCTAATACTCCCTGCCTTTTTTCTACTTGTGCTTGCGGCGGGCTGAGACAAGGAGCTAGGCTTAGACTGAACTTCAGATGGAGCTCCCTTGGACTTTTTCATGCGAATGTTTTCTAAAAGGTAAGGCAGGTTGTTGGCAGTAGTCTGCTCTTCAGAATAACCTAGCAGTTCATCCAGGTCTGCTTTATCCAGTCCATAATTTTGTAAGATGCTTTCAGCCAATTGCGTTTTATCGCTGATGTAACCAGGTTCAGAAGGAGGTCTTTGAAATACTGCTGAAGTTCCATGAACAGACGTATTCGAGGTAGATTTTAGAAAATACTCGGTGGCACCGTCATGGCCCGGCAACCAGTAAGAGGAGCTACTGTGACTGCTTGTGCTCGAGAGCTGATGTCCATAGGAAGCTGAGAGGACAGGGCAGGTTGATGCCTTAGGGGCTAAAATAAACGAGGTATTTTCTTGAGCGACGTTAACAAAAGTAGGTTCATCTTCAGCTCGATGTTCCATCTCCTGTTTGAGGGGAATGTTGAAGATCCTATGCAAGTTGTTGTCCGGAGTTGTCAGATGGTTTTCAGGTTGGTTTCTGATAACTTGCAAAGAAATAGGTTTAATTTCGGTTTTCTCATCAGTACAACAAGAAGCTCCAAAAAAGCTGAAGCTGGATTCAACTCCAGATTTCGGAGTTGTCCTCCGATGATCTCCCTCGGTTTTCCCACTAAAGATTCCAAGTTGACCCTGAGAGGCATTCGGCTTTCCGGGGGCAAACGGATTGTATGTGAGATGAGACATGACGAGGGCAATGTTTGGCAAGAGATGTTTAAGATGATTTTAACAGTTTTAAACGAGTCCATAAAACTAATGAAGATGGAGAAGACGGGGAAACGGCAAGCTCAAACAGGAGACAACGCTGAGGATGAGACAAACATAAAAGGCAGGGTTATTGAACAGAAATAAGTACCATAACCACAAATTTTGAATCTAACACTGACATTATATAAATGGGAGTGTAATGTAATGTAATTATTCGTGCGTACGTGTACATTTATGAAATTTATATTTGAGTTCAACTTTTGACCAAAAAAATATATCTGCAAAGTTTTGTTTTCATATAAAGGCCTTCTGTCTGTGTTTTGAACAGATTTGTCCTTTGAGTGAAAAGCAGAATCCGCTCTTATTTACTTTCACAAGTAGTGTGTTACAGCTTTCCCTATATTGGTCAACTTGAGATAGAGATTTATATAAAATTAGACATAGCTTTAGGTTTATTTAAAATTAAATATATATCAGAGACAGAAAGGATTGGGATGAAGAGGGGGGGGGAAAGAAAGGAAGGCTGTCAAAGAATTATATGTGTGGATGCCCAATATATTGGCAATAACATCAGTATCGGGCCATGTTGGGACTTTTTAACATTTACATGTAAATAGAGTAAGTAAAGCCAGGCTCTTGTTCTTTTTGCTTGTTTTGTTTTTTCCTGGTTATTTGACAAGTGACAATGATGTTACAGATAATTCACCGAAGCAGAGAGGTGACAGTACCAACACCCATTAATATTGGGTGCCGGTACTGACACAATTTTTTTTATAACATTGCATCCCTAATTAAAAGTTAAACAGGACAGAAAGGTGGATAATTAGGCTACAAGATAACACACTAGAAATCTGCTTCTACATCTGCAGCAGGACAAAAAACAGAGCCAAAAAAACAGCATAAAACACAACAAATACTACACTCATTAATACAAGATGCATTTATTAGGTTGCAACCGCAGGATTCTTGTAAAATGAACTTAAGGGCTGAACTGAACTTATCTTTAAAGATGTGTTTGTAAAACCTAATTTTTTGTACATGTAAAAGACGTCAATAGTTTTAGAACCTGGTAAAACCTTGCTAATTGTTTTTTGGGGGAAGGCACAGTGTAGGCTTTAACTAATGGTTGTATTTCACAACGTGCATTTCAGAGCACAAACTCGGAAGAACTTCGTCGTGGGTGAATATCCAACTAAACGTCTGGTGCAATTTGACCATAAACGACTAACAAATACAAGCCTATAAGCATAAATAAAAAAAAGAGCCAAACATCATGGAGAACTTTCAGTTTTCCATGATGTTTATTTAGAATTTAAGCTTATTATAGCAGAATGTGCAAAAAAATGCAAATTAAAACACATTTCATCTAGAGATCTGGAGAAAATAATCCAGGGTATTCAAAGTGTCGTTTTGTCAGTTGTTCACGTATGCATGGCTGTAATAAACTGAAAGTAGTACGATAAGTGTATTCAAAAGGGATGGCTTACAAATGCTGCTGCCATTAAAAAAACTGTTTTTGCATAAAATTGAGAACTTTTACCACAATGAACAGATTTCAGACTGAAATCCAACATTTAATGCCTCCTTTTATTAATCATTTACAGTCTGGATTCCTTATGTTTTGTAAAGACAACATTGAATTTTACTAAAATGTCTGATATGAATCAAAAGTCTCAACCCAATTAGAGCCAGATGCATGAAAACAAAATCACTTATCGTATTTAGTCTATCACTCTCATTTGGGTAAATGTTTCTTTAACTCACAAATAGCATGCATTTATATTTCACTTTTAGCCATTTCAACCATATTCCACTGCCTCCCTGTCATTTTAGAAAGCAAAGTTGTAAATTCTTAATGTCGGTAGAGGACATCAGATAAGAGAGACATGTTATGCTCTCAAATGTTATCCTTAAACCACGACTGAAGTCACAATAAGGAGACGTCTCCTGACTCTCAGTGGGGGAAATGTGAGCCCTGTGAGTTTATGGTTAAATTAACACTTTAATTCCTGCAGAGTAAAAAAAAAAAAGTCAAGCTACATGAGCAGATAGCCTGACTAAGTACCAGACTATTAAAGCAATTAAATTATGTTATTGTTTCACATTTCCATGTTATATCACGTTTAAAAAACAGAAAAACAATATATAAAAATATCATGTTATTTTTTGTGTTTAAATGCATTATGTGCATGATTTAAAAATCAAACTTTTAATAATTTAATCTACACAAAGCTTTATTGCGTTCCTTTTATTTTTTCCCTTAAACTTTAAAAAGTTTTCACTGAGAAATCTAAAAAAAAAAAATCAAAGTGGTTTAGACTTAGATTAGAGCATTAAAAGAATGAATCACTCAAGAGGATAACATTAAGAAAAAAGAAGTCATTAAAAAGCTAAATTAACAATTTAACTTTTACAAAGATGTGAAGTTTTTAGGAAAAACATAGCAAGAAAATTGCAAAACAAGACAAAACAGATGAGAAAGTTTTTCATCTACTTGGAGGAGTTCTCCAAAAATAAATAAATTACTTGATAAAAAAACAAAACCGCATGAACAGCTGAAGGAAATTAAATGTTTCAACAACTATAGAAACTGATGGGATATGTCGACATAAACGTGCACAACATTTACAAATGCATCCTCGTGGTTGCGTGCAAGCTTTCTGCAGCTTCTTACCTTCTGTTTTGGGGGTTTTAAGCCATGTGGAGGAGCATGGAGAGGCTGGCTGAGCACGGCAGGAGAGGCTGGCTGAGCACAGCAGGAGTGACCCTCCCCCCCTCTTCTTCCTCCCATTATAGGAGCTGGATGAAGGCTCACCACTGCCACACCCTGGCTGGATGTTTATTTATGTAGCGCCAAGTGGCAACACATGACAAGACAATCAGTTCAGTCGAATCATGAATACATTATAATACAAGTCAGTTTTTAAAAGTTTCGAATCTGAGGAAAATCTGCAGATGGCATCGAGTCACTTGCAGCATTCACTTCTAAGGGATGTTGAGACTGTACGTGGCGACGGTGGAGAGGAAAAACGTCCCTGGTTCGGGGAAGGTTGACTAATCGAATTCGAGCAGAAATTATTTTTGGAGCAGAGCTGAAAGTAAATAAAAAAAATATTGAAAAATAAATGTAAATTATTTTTTCTATAAATATTTAGTTTATGTGAATATTTACTTATTCAAAGAAATATTTATTGATCATTTATCAATAGCAGTATTTATTTATTTAATTGTGAATGAAACGCCCTTCCATAGTTTTCTTGTTTCCAAAATCTGCTGCATTCAAGTTACCTCGGATATTTTCCTGTTTGAATAATGCTTTGCTGTACTTACGACTAATTTGATTGAAACCAAAATAAACACGATTTGAAGCGAAACATTTAGTAAGAATTTTTATTTTTTTAGCAGAACTCATAGATAAAAAGAAACAACGGTATTAGTGGATGTTACAGTTTCTGTCTTTCTGCCTACAGAAATCCGACTTTAAGATACAAACTGAACGTCTCACAGCTCTGGTGATTCTGGACCCGCCCATTTTACAAAAGCGAGTGTTCTCATTGGTCGAGCCGGGTTGTCCGTCACAACCGTGACTCAAACTCTTGTCATGTGACAAATGTTTTCGTTAGACTCGCTTCCGCATTCAACGGGACATTTTCGACGCGTCGCTCGAACACAAACCTCGCATTTGGTTTATTTCCAAACGCTCCGGGAGTCTTCCTCGAGGTCCAGAGGAAGTCCCGGCCACCCCCGAGCTCCGACCGATGCGCTGTACACGCCGGGGCGGTCAGCCATGGCGGACGACGAGCGGTCACCGCTTCTGTCCGAGGAGCAGCACGGAAGCAACGGCTTGTTCCAGCGGGGAGGCTCGGGTGGATATCCGCAGAGTACGTCCATGTTTTTGTATCGTCCTCTTTGCCAACCTGCTGTATAGATGAAAAGAAAAAAGGCAGCAGGCTTGTTGTTGTTTTTTTCAGCTTTCATCTTTGTAAATATGCATATTTTAACATATGCTGGTTTTAGATGTTTTCTTCATTAATATTAATAGTTACTTTACAGCATAACGTCAATAAAAGTGTCAGAAACATGTTTTACAGCTTTAAAAAAAAATTATATTAGGTTCTTAATTTTTTGGAAATGTTTAATGTTTTTCTTAATTTTAAAGGCTTCCAAAAATAAATAAAAGGGCAATTCTGTAATAATGATGATGGTAATCTCACATTTGCAGCTTTTAAACAAGTTTTAATTGGCTGGACTAAAAGCAAAAAAAGTTTTAAAGGTTGCAAAACTGAGCTTTAGAAGTGATGTGTTTTAAGACCACTAAAGCAGAGTAACAGTGGTTAATAAAATAGGTTTAAGTGGTTTTCAGATCATTTGTCTATTCGTTTCTCATTCGAAAACCCACAAATTACTCAATTTAATTCTGAGCATGTATTTCACATGTACTGATATCTCCTATATACGGACGTGATAACCTGTTTGTGCTCTGCATACATTGGAGTTGATTGCAAAAGTATTTTCATAAACCACAAGCAGGCGCCATGCTTTACCTGAGCAGACGGCCAGACTAATAAGCAAAATCAAATGGCATGTTATGTTTCCAGTGTTACTCTATAAAGACCAGAATGAGAGAACTTGGTGTTCTAAATAACAAGAAATGAATGCATAGATCAAAATGAGAAAAATCTAACCTGTGTTTATCTGGTTATTTTGGCAGCAGTGAACATTTTTACATGGTTTAGGTGTGGTTCATTTTTTTATACTGTAGTTTTCCTTCTTGAGAGATTCTTTAGCTCTTGTGTCTGTAACCTACTTCAGCGTTTTCACTTCCTCCATCACGCTCGGTTGTGTTATGTGAGCTTCGCCGCCTCTCCAGGTAACTCACGTCCGTTCATCTCGTAAAATATATGACTGGTGATGAGCTCATAGCTGACTGACCTATATTCTGCTAAGTTTTATTGGTACCGTTAGGACTGTGAGTTTGAAAAAAACATCTCTTTAATGTTAACTGGGAAGTTTTTGTGGGGTGGACAATATAGATTTAAAATGCTATCATGGTGTGTTGTGTGTCTAATCTGATTATAATACAAGCACTTATGAACTCAACTAATACTGTTGGCAAACATACAAATAAAAAAAGGGTTCTTTAAAAAACTAGTAACATAAAGAAGTTTGATTTCTTTACTGAACTTTACAGTAAGTGCATTTACGAATGTTGTCTATGTGAGAATAGATTAGTGTAATGGTATTTATGGTTTTCCAAATTTATATATGTATATATATATATATATATATATATATATATATATATATATATATATATATATATATATATATATATATATGTGTGTGTGTGTGTGTGTGTGTGTGTGTGTGTCAGTATAGCATTACTTTAGTGTATGTATGTGTTTTTAATGTATATTTTTATGTGCATGTGTGCGTGTGCTGTTGGAAACGCCCAACCAAGTACTGGAGCTGGGATTTAGCTTAAGCTAGAAACTCTTTGTGAACAGTTGCAAAAATTAATCTGTTGCAATGTTTATCTACACTCTCCCTGTCAATTTATAAAATAAATAAAAATAAAACACCTGTTTTGAATCACATTTTAGATAACAACTCTTATTATGACAATAAATTTATCACGGTAACAATGAACCAAACGATAATGGCCACCCATATCCAAAATATTAAAATATTCCATTTTCTAATACTACAAAGTTAGCTAAAATTCTAATATGCTATATATAATATGCTAAATTGCTAAATGCTAATATATATATATATATATATATATATAAAAAAGCATATTTGCTATGCTAGAAAGTGTGGTAAATATTAATATATATTTATTCACATTTACTAATGCTACAAAGTTAGCTAAAATGCTACTGTTAGCATGTTGGCTAACTCTAGCATATTAGCTAAATTAAACCTACTATATTAACCTATACAATACACTTCCCACTACTATGGTAATAACATTTTTTCACTAAATGCTTATTTTACGTAATGTTACTTTAACTAACTGCACTAATGGCAGCATATATGACATTTCTGATATAAAATACAAAATCAGTACCATTAGCATGCTGGCTAACAAAGGAATGCTAGCTAAGTGGAGCTGTAAGTACTCTGTCTTGAGCTAAAATGCAACTGCAAACTTTAGTTATTATGTCTTTTATCAAAACACTTGAAATAGATTATAGGAAAGTGTTTTCCTCAGATTGGTGTGATTCTCAAGTCTGTAAAGATGCGCTCTGATTTGAATGTAACTTGGTTTAGATGCAAAAGACGAGTGATGGTTATGTAAATAACTTGCTTTGCAAAAAGGTACATTCAGGTAATGGACTCTTTAACACACAGTGACGACAGGACATCTGTGTAACCCACGTACAGGACAAGCCTCCTAATGGGACCTCTATTAAACATTAATACAATTGTGGGTCTTCTACCGCACTTTTGTTCCAAATCCCCCAATTTACATTCATGTGCACCAAAAGACTGAGAAACCTGGCCAATTTTTTCTCTGTGCTTAACAGTTGCACCTTTATCAATCCCCTCTTCATCAACCTTCTGTCTTAAGGTATAGTGCCGTTCCCCAGCTTCGTGGCGCCCAGTGAAGCTCCCCCTCCGTACTCGCCCCAGGGCAGTCCTGACAGCGGCAGCGCCCCGATCATCTGCTGCCGGGTCTGTCAGAGCGCCATCTCCGTGGACGGCAAGGCGCATCAGCATGTGGTGAAATGCAGCATCTGCAACGAAGCTACGGTAAGCCATTAAAAAAGGCTAATTCAACCGAATCAAGTAAGTTATCTGACATACGAGGAATTTGTTTTGGCATAGTTGGTGCGTAACAAATGTCTAAAATATGGATATGAAAAAACATTTACCAAGCAATAACTTAATTAACTATATATAACTATAAAACATGTAAGTATATCAGTTTTATCAGAAGATTTAGCCTAAGATTTATACGTTCAATTCTGCTTTTTTTCCCTCTTCCTGCTGAAATCGGATTCATTTTTCTATAGTCGTTGATGCTACTAATTAAGTGCAACCACTACCAGATGTGTATTTTTGGGAGAAAGATTGGATGCTGTCGAAACCGTGGATGGATTTTAAAGTTGTTGAGCAACCGGAGCCGACCGTATCGCCGCAAGATCAGAAAGAGATGGCGGGAGCTTAGAAAAAAAAAAGCTTGCTTCAGACATTGTTTGCGTCCACATTTGACACACGTATGGCTTCTTCTTCCGTAGAATTGCGATGCACGCCTGACGTAAAAGATCAACAAAATGGAACATGAGCGTTCCGACTGAACACATATTCAAATTAGTAACACATAAGGAAGTAGCATTTAAAAAGTGGAGTATAATTGCCCCTTCTGCCTGCTTTGTTAACGTATCTAAAAATTTCCCACCATTTTTTAATACCCACCGTGATTGAATGACCTGCAGGGTCTCTGTTCATGTGTTTAATCTAAAAAAATGTCTTTTCTCCCTTTTTGTTTTTGGCTTGTAGCCGATAAAGAACGCTCCTGTTGGAAAGAAGTACGTCCGCTGTCCGTGCAACTGTCTGCTGATCTGCAAAGTCACATCCCAGAGGATCGCCTGTCCAAGGCCCTACTGGTAACTTCATATAGTCTTGATACACTGGAAACATTCGTACAGTCTTATTCAATGAATCGGAACATTATTTTAAGTAAGATCTGTTTATTAGATTAAAACAGTAACAAAAGTGTCGTGTTTTGATTTGCTTTAAGTGGAAAAAGGATCATAATTGATTTAAATAAAGGCTTGCAATTAAAAGTTTATCTAAAATGTATCTGTATAATTTGTTTTATTTGAGTTACTTAAATAAACTTTTCATTAATATTCAGATTTATTGAATATGAGTAAATCTGCAGAAACAATCAATCGCCCAACCAAACAAAGTGATAGTTTTGTTTAGCAACTTTAAAGGTTAATTTCTGTTTTAGGTTGTCCGGTTCCTTTATTTCTGTTGTTTTTTGATGTTTCTGGACAGTAAGCGCATCATCAACCTGGGACCAGTCCACATTGGCAGCGACAGCCCAGAGTCGCGGCACCATCCTGCGGGGCTCAGGGTCATTTGCGGACACTGTTCTAACACATTCCTGGTAACGACGCGCAGATGGCAAATACTACAAATGAAACGCATGTTTGTCTTTTTTCTTTTTTTCCCCACTTGTATTGACTTTTACGTTTTTTCGTTTTTTTTTTCTTCAATTCAACGTTTACAGTGGACAGAGATCTCAGACCGGACTTTGGCCCGATGTCCACACTGCCGAAAAGTGTAAGCATGCAGCTCTGCTTATACGTGACAGGATCATTTTTCTTGTAAAATTAAAAGGTTTTTGCTTATTTATTTATTCGTCAGTTCTTCAGTTGGTCGTCTGTATCCCAGGAGGAGGAGCTGGCTGTGTCTCCTGCTCTTTGTTCTGCTGGCAGCTTCCACCGCTGGACTTTTGGTGAGATTATATCTGTCGTTTACTGCTCTGATAATGATTGATCTGTTGTTGTGAGACCTTGGCTTTCTGATAGCCTGTCTTTTTAAAATTGTTTTTTATTTGTTTTCTTCTCTAAGGAAGAGCTTGAATGCAATTCTTTTGCTTTAAATAAGCAGCTAGGTAAAGAAAAAAACTTTAAAAACCGTCAAGAAAGCGTGGACACTACAGATTGTTAAAAATTACGTGGAAAAACTGAAGGAGTGGGAGAAAATATACATAGTTTATCAACGACTGAAGGTTCTTGTATAGTATAACATCAAATCTAGCTGAATTACTTATAAGTTGACATTAAACATAAGTTTGACAATATATATTATTGGTCTGATATAACATTTAAATCTTAAATTTTAGATGTGTTAGTGTAACTAATATATAGTATATGTAATGTGTTTGACTTTATGTGAATGGAGTTACTGAGATAAATAAGCTCTAATTTACTAAATATAAGTGTAATTTTATTTTTTTTAAGAACCACTACTATATTTCTATTTTCAGATTTAGCATAAAAGTTGCAAAGTCTTCTAGGTATGTGGATTTAGTGAAACGTAAAGTATTTAATGCAATTTGGAATATTTTGCAGGTTGGAAAACACAAAAGGCATTAAAATATAATAATCTCTTATATAATTGTATAATAAATAAATTGTATAATTTTGTTGAACTGCTTTAGCGTGATAGCTAACTGAGATTATGTTCGAAATCCCATCAGATTGGTTAGCTACAGGGCTATTTTATGCACAATTACTAATAATACAAACTAAGCTTGCATAAACCAACTCTGTTCACTTTGCTAATGACAGCGTATATGAAATCCTTACTTTAAAATGTAACATTGGCAAAAATGCTAATGTGAGCATGACGGTATCCTGAGCTAAAAGGCTAACATTACCATTTCAGTCCATTGCCAACTTGGTGTGCTATATTTAGGTCACATTGGATGCTTAAAAATGCCTGAAGATGTCGTTTATAGGAATTTCCAAGTCATTTAGTTTTAATAAAACCCTTTATTAATATGTGTCTTCATGGATTAAGACAAATATGCGTTTGTTCATCTTCAGGTTGGTACGTGGAAGCCGGCACAGCACTCAAAGGGCATCTATGTCTCCTGGATGCTGTTGATGGTTTTCACTCTTTTAGCCTTTACAAGAACCCTGTACTGGAGATGTTTCAAGATCAGCAACCCCGTGTCCAACGTCACATAGAGGGACGCACGGGACACGACGCCTCTGAGGCCAGGGATCAAGTAGACAATGAGGAGGACGATGAGGAGACTGGTCAACGATCCGGGAGTTGGGGTTTGTTGACCTTGAAGATGAAACAAGACGGGAAGTTCATGTGAAGAAAATGTTGAATATTTAAAGTATTTTTTTTTTCTCGGGCTATTCTGGGTTTAAAGAAATAAAAGAGCTGCTAGTTGTCCAAAAAAACCAACAACACAATGCTGAGATTTGTTTAGTTTTTCTATTTTATTGTCAACCATCATGTTCTAAAATGCAGTAAAACGAATGGAATATGAACTACAAAGCAGGATCAACATCTTAGCAAGGTAACGTTATAGTTCTAGGCCCGTTTTGGACTTGAACTGTTTCGATTTGTCGACTAGGAAAAAAGAAAAGAAAAGGAAATCGACGTTAAAACGTTTTCTAGCGCACAGTGCAGTAAGAGCTGTAACGTATGACGCTTGGATTTTCTTTATAAGGGCATTTTTTTGTTGTCTAAAATGTTTTTAAAGCAAATAAACACTGAATAACTTTGCACTTTTTTTTTTTTACATGTTTTTTTAAACTTACCTAATCTTTTAAGGCTTTCACGGAAACAGTAACTGTTAAAAACCGTTTAAAAACATCAGATCTGCATGAACTGTAGAGAAAAAATGGCCCTGAATATTTACGCGTTTTTGTTCTGGCTGATTATTTGACATTTTAAGGTAAAATGAAACAGAAAACAGGAACTAGGTAACTTAACTAAGCTTAAAGTCGACAGACCCGGTCAACAAAATGCTTTCATTTGAATTTCACCACCAGCACAACAACACAAACCTCTCCTTTCACATAGATCCGCATAATTACATCCTTGACAAATGATTATGTTTGATATGTTTATGCTGCTTTTCAGGGAGTCAGATCAGAGTATAAATGCTTTTATAGGTGTTTTTTTTACAGATGTCACTTCTAATAGGAACGCTTCTAAAACTGAAGCTTAAATCGATCCAACTGACCTGAAATTGTCTAATAATAGAAATGATTTAACCCAAAGCTAAGTCGACCTCTTTTAGGAAATAACATTTAAAAAAGAAATGAAGGTTTAACGTGTTTAGATCATTTCTACCCACCGGCAACAGCTGAAAGTGTCTCTTTTTTTACCTCATGAAGCCTAAAACGACCAGAACATCCGAAACATGAAGCATTCAAGGGAACGCGGGTTTTACTTTAGCGGTTTAAAAATCTTTTTTAACCATTTTTAAACAAAGAAAGAGTTTTCTCCGTTTAAATAGTATTTAATGGAAACATCTTATGTCAGTCACAGTTTATCTAACGTAAATAAAACAACAGTTGGCTTATTGGTGAATGATTATGGGAGGTTTTAACTAATTTAATTATGTGTTTGTTTATTAGCATCAGAATCATCTCACACGACGCTTTTTGAACATATGTGATTTAATTTTCGGGTTTTTGTCGATTTTCTTTCATCACAATTTGTAAAAATCTGAATTTTTGGATGAACATGTTGGAAGAAATCTCAGATCTGAAACGAATGAAATATTCTAACGTGTGGAAATACCTGCTAACGTTTGTTTTGTGGAAGTGTATATATTTCACTACTTCCTCCTCGTGTTTAATTAATGTCTGAACCTGCTGACTGTGACTTGTTGCACTACATTGCACTGAAGTACCACTGCTGTTCGGTTCTGTCGCTGTATTTCCGGTGGATGGATGCTTTATTTTGTATTTTTGTGAAACAAAGTAATACCTTTAACAAAGCCCTGATTTAATGGTGATTTATTTATTATTTTTGTTGCTTTGTTTAACATTTTATGTTTTTAATCAAAGAAACAAATGAATGTCAAATAAAATGTACAGATTTAGACTATATTTTACAAATAATTTGGAAAATTTAGAAACTATGGAGGCCTAAACCTACATTTATTTTAAACTTTAATACTTTGAAGAAACCCAAGGACACATTTTAGACGTTTTACCTCTTTAACATTTGAATTGACAGCTAATTTTAATGGCTTTTCCTGAACAGAGGTAATCTGAATCATGTGGGTTAAAGCAGGAAAGAATCTGAAGCATGCGAGGCAAACATTCCTCCATCTGCAGGATTCTTCCAGGCCTCGAGGTCCGATGTCGTTTAGATGTGTTTTTCTGATTCAACACGTCCGAGTCAAATAAAACAAATCGGCAAGACTCTGGAGAACTGGACTGAAAAGCGACAATGTGATTTTGGCCATTAGATTCAAATGTGTTGGACCAGGAACAAATTTGAACGTTTCAAGACACCGAAAACACGAGGCTTGGATTTGAAGATCCCTAAAAAGCTTTAAAAATTGCTTATTTTTCCATATAATGTCTTAAATAACAGTTATAATGTATATTTGAAGCATTTCCGTGTAAATATACTGAAACTCCATGATGTTGGAAACGGGAATCTGGATGAATGCTTTCTTTACATATCCAGAAAAGGAATTGCTCTGATTGAAATTAGTTTAATATTGTATGTTTGGCAGGAACCCTGCTACACAAAACAACTACAAATGTGCTGACTGCTCACTTCCCCCGTTTCTTATCTTCAACATCATCATCTGACATTGTTGCACCACAATTAGATTCATCGCCTCATCACCATTCATCCTTCACACAGACACTGGAAACAGAAATGTACTTCAGTCAAACTGCAGGCGACCGGGAGGTCAGGATTTTACCACGCTATGCGCTGGTGCTCATGGGAAATGCAGTATTAAGTAATTGTTGCAAGTTAATACCTACCTCTGCTCACATGTGATTTGGAGTAAAATATAGTGAATAGTGAAATTTGTTTGCAGCACCAGGTACAAATTAAAGACAGATCAACCCATAAATCAAGTTTTTAGATTGTGGGAGGAAGCTGGAGTACCCTGAGAGAACCCACCTATACAAGGAAAGGCCATGGAAACTTTATTGGGAAAGAGCTCAGGCTGGGGTTTAAACCCAAGACCTTTTCTTTTTTTGTTTCCTCAGAGATTTTACGATTACCTACTTCAACACCAATGGAAACCAGGTGAGAGTAATTTAGTTAGTGGAATCACCTGAAATGGAAAAATATGTCTTACTTCATCCCATTATTAGACATGTTAGATAGTTTTCTGAGTATTTTATTTAATTTTGGGGAATTTTTAACCAATTTAACTCAATATTACACTTTAACAGATCTCCCGAATCTTAATTTTGAGAGAAGATGTGTGTTTACTGAACGCAAAACCTATATTTTGCTGCTGCAAAGATACAAAAACTCCAAAACTGCATAATTATTGTTAGCACATTTAATTGAGTGGTTATTCCAAACATAGCCAAATTACATGGACTGAATGATCCATATTTAAAAATATATAAATTCTGGGTTTTACTTCTTATTACCACAAGCTGTCAGCAGTGAGGAGGATACAGGATGAAGTACAAGGAAGTTTCCCAAAGTTACAGTGATAAAAATGATCAAGCCAACTTCTCCATCCTATCAGCTCTTGTTTTTCTGGCATAGAATTTGGAAATTAATTTTTAATGGTTTTATTATTACCTAATTTTTTTTCACCTAATATTCAAATAAAAGAATCAAGTAGTGGATACTCTTTTATTGGAGATGTGCTCCTAGTAAAGTAAAGTAATACTATTTCAGTGTTTAGTCTTTATAACACTTGTTTATAGAAAATGCTGAAAATGAGCTAAAAACAATAAAATCTCTTTTACATTTTTGAAGTTTGTTCTTCAAAGCGCTTTTTTAGACGTGGTTGGAAAAACAAAAAGAATGAAGGAGATTTGCAAATGACATTTTCCACCAGATAAAGGTGGAATATAATCTGGTCGTTGTCATGTGAGTCTTGCAGTAAACAGCCAGGAAGTGAGAGAGATTAAATGAGAGGATCGTCTGGATTGTCAAATAATTAATCCTGTTCCTGTCTATGTTTTATTATATTTATTAACAGGTTTGAGACATTTGCAACGATAAGCGTCCATCTGAGAGACTGCTTTCTGATTTATTTTTTTGTGTTTTGATGACCTTCTACGTTTGTCTCTTAGTGACAATTAACTCATAAAGAACGGCTTCACTTAGCCTGAAAGGTACGATTTCCATTTTAAAGCAGAAATTGGCCCTGGTTACATATTTACTGGGAGGCTAAATGTCCAAGTAGCTCCTACCACTTGCTTTGGTTGTTTTATGTGCCTCTTTAAAAAGTCTGTGCCAGTACCTGCTGCTATAGACTCTTTTTTTCTGCATCTATTTCAGTTTTCTGTCTCTTCAAACCTCCAGTCAGTCGTGGCAGATGGACGCTTGTACTGAGCCTGGTTCTGCTGGAAGTTTCTTCCTGTTAAAGGGGAGTTTTTCTTCTCCACTGTCGCCACATGCATTCTCAGTATGAGGGATTGCTGTAAATTCAACGAGAACACAAGCCATTGTTTCTGTCTGCTGATTCCAGAGGAGTGAATGCTGCAAGTCAAGGACTCGAAACAATCTGCTGGCCTTGAGACAACATGTTTTAAATTGGCGCTCCGTAAATAAACTGATTCTTATTGATTATAATGTCTTAAAACATATTATTTTACCAGAAGCACTTCATATCAGCACTGATAAACGTGCTTCTTTCCTTTTAGCATTATTTTAGCTTCCATACTTTCCAACGCAGGGAGTTAGTTTGGCCTTCAGAGCAAAATAAACCAGTTGATTTAAATAATAATTGAAATTCTCTGAAATCTTGGAAAATACAGCTTTGGTCTTTGGTTTCTTTTTTCCTTCAACTACTTGCTGTCCGCACCACCCACCCTCCTCCACCCCCATCCAGCTGCTGCCTCAGAGGGACGACTGTAATGCAGAGAAGCAGTTTTCCCAGTTGCTTCCTGCGGCTCGGACTGGACCGCTGCCGTCTCGGCTGAGCCCGGCTGGTGAATGGCTGAAATTCAAAAAGCTGTGGAGATTTGATAATTCAGTTAAGAAGTTCTTGCTTGTTCTAATCCCAGGTTTTGTGTTGCTGATGCTACTAAATCTGGGATTTAATGACTAAACCGACGCTCAGATTTGATATCCTTCGTTCTCTGGTGATTTGTGCGACTTCTGGATGGATGCAAACTGACAAGAAGCCTTCAGAGGTCTGAGTGTTGCAGTTGAATGCAGAAATAGGTTGAAACTCTGGAGAGTTTGGGTACATGTTGGTTTGGGTGAGGGTTTTTTGATTGCTTTTGGAAATGTTGGAGGAAAAGACGACACCTGAATCTTTGCAGCAGAGCAAACATTCAGATGGTGGCAGAAACGAAACGCCGAGCTCCAAAGCTGGAAACAGCAGCGCGGCCTCCGCCGACGGCAACGTCGTCAATCCCCCACAAAGGTGAGAGCAGAAAATTTTCTTCTCCAAAGGCTTCAATCAAGATTTTACTGGTAATTAGTAAAACGATTCAATATGAAACAAACAAAGTACAATTATTGCAACAAAATGAACTCAAAATTATGATTTCACCTCCCTTTTCTAGTCTATATGTTCCTGCTGGATATTTAAGAGACACTTAGTCTTCATTTAAACTGATAGAAAAAAAATAAAAATTAACTGAACATTGATCAAAATTGTTCTTGTGGAAACCTTTACAGCTTCAGGTTTCTGAGACAAATAACACTAAACAATTCTAGGATTTACGATGTTGGATGTTTGCTCTTCTACCATCCTTCCCCTCTTTATTTCTCTGTAAATCAAAACAAACCTACAAATAAATTTTTTTTTACATATTCATTCAGCCCATTTCCTATTTCAATCTGCATTATATCAGATCACTATTAAGCCACAGGAAGAGAGACAACCCAGTTCCTAAAAGGATTCCCAGACGGCCGTGGTTTCGGTAGGGCGTGTATTACTGTGGAAGAGATTATTATCCCTTAAACTCACAAGGGATGATTTTATTTAGAGAAGTAAACACAGGAAGAGACCATTTTATGTCTGTGGGAGATGGTAGGTTTTGTTTTTTGTCTAATTTATAAATAGTGATGCCGGATTTGAACAACAAGCTCATCAATGAAACAGCCTTTTGAACTTGACATGTTTTTAATCACGACTATGAAACGCCGTGACTTGATGCCTGAGATCCTGTAGCTGCAGACGGATTGTGTGACGTTTTCGCACACAGCACATGAGGAGTGACGCTGAAACGTTATTTTGATGCAAAACCTTCTCCGGTTTATACCAGCAAAGCAAAACCAGCAGCTGGTGTCAGAAGTATTCAGACGCATAAGTAGAAGTATAGATATTAGGGTTTACAATAAACTTCTGTTGAAGCTGAAGTGTCAAATCAAGCTTAATACTTAAGTAAAAATGTAAGAGTGCTGGTTTCATATCTACTTCAAGTAAAACAGTAAAAGGAAGTAATAGAAAAAGATGCCATTTAGGACAAAAACTTAGAACAGGCCACAGGGGCTTATAGTGCAGTACCCACCTGCCCAAAAAGAGATTAGGTTGAGAAACATTTACTCAGTTATTTTCTAATTTTTAAAACAGAGGATTCAGTGGTTAAAAACCTTAACCTTATAAGCTTATGAGCGATATCTAAATTGTTTCTTAGCACCGCGGTGGAGCGGTGAAGAGACTAAAAGCTGCCTCAGATTAAAACCTCCCTGACTTTGAGATGACTTTGACCCAGTCACACACATTTAGCCTACAGGCACCATATGACCAGTCACCTCGTAAAAGTTTTAATGGGACTCGGTCGGCCGCTGCTGAGCAGCTGAGGCCAGAAGCTCAGCCGCTTTCTTTGGGTCATTTTTTACTGTTACTGAACAACTTTATCACTTCTTATTCCTTAATCTAGCCTGGACTTCTTCCTGCAGTTTAACAACATCGTTTAAAAGTGTCCCCCCCCCCATCCACCCACCTGTCGACCTCCGCCTGCCGTTCCTGGCTGATGTTACTGGTTAGACTGGTTTAAGTTTAGCATCGTGGATCACGTGAGCCTGAAGAATGTTTCTGGTCAGCTGACTGATCTTATCTGATGTGACAACATTATGACAGCCTAATAATATTAATCTCTTTGTCTGACGGAGGAGGAACATTAGAAATCAAATCGAGTGGAGAAGGATGTCAGCCATTTTTTATTTTTTTTTAGAATAACAGTGTAAAGACTTGGCCTTTTTCTTTTAGTGACTTACCTTTGCTCTTTATTAGGGGGACACATTTTCACACTGTTTCTAAACAGTTACCGAAAAGCTTACATTATGATATTTGTAAGCTTTTCTATTTATATTGAATATAAAAAGAAAATATATAATAATAATAATAATAATAATATATATTGAGTCTACTTTGACCATTTTTTTTTTGCTCCATAGTCTCAAATGCTAATATATTTTATTAGGATTTATTGCCTAATGCCAAATATGCCCTTTGGGGTCAATCATTTTTACCATTGCAGTTACTGCCATTGAAAACTTTGCCTCTCTTATTTGCAATTCATATTGCAAAAATTTCACATTGATTAAAAGGCAGCTGTCGATTTCTGGCTGTATGTCTTAGGTTCTTGTCCTGCTGGAAGGCCGACCTCAGTCCTCATATTTAAACTTTAACAGGTTTTCTTCCAGGACTGTATTTAGCCCCATTTCCATCCATCCATCTACCTTTCGATTAGCTCTGACAAGAGGTGGGGGATTTGGATTTACATTTTTATCCTGATATCTTGTGTTGCTATACTAATGCTAACAATAAAAGTAAATATAAAAAATACAAATGCTACCTTTAACAAATACACAAGTTTGAAATTGTATTTTTTAGGACACTAAATACATAAAGCAGGGCTGTCGCTCACTAAACTACACACAGTAATTTAATCATAATATTGTTTTATTTACACATGTTTGTTTTAATGAAACAAACAAGCAAAAAAGAAGAAGTAAAAATAAGAATTCAGGCAGTTTTTACATTTTTAAAATATTGATTTTATTTTCAAGGTTAATCATAATCTTTGTATCACAATAAAAGTAAATTACACGTTAAATGCTCCCTTACTGTTTAATTGTTTATTTATGGCGTTTCTGGCATTTCACCTGTTGAATACAGACAAGTATAAATACTGATAAGAAGTAACGGTGTGTAGTCACAAATGCGTGCAAACAATTTACGTTTACCAAATCAGGGAGAAAAAAAAGCATATTAAGCACAAAGCTTTTATATCCAAAGGTTTTGTCACATATAATTACAGTAAAATACAAAGATTTTTGTAGGACGGCGGCACAAAATGAATATAACTTCAAGAGTCGTGAAAACTTTGTCGAAGCATTGTATCTACACACAAGAATCCAGATCGCCTTCTGAGTTTGAGGCGGTCCCTTCGTGTTAGAGTGCGTTTTGTTCATCCAGTTGTAAAAATAGTTTAATTGTGTTTTCACCCAGCCTGAAAAAAACGCAGGGTCATGCTGGACGGGACATTAAAGCAAAAGGTCAAATATCTTTAACAAAGCCTTTAATATTGGAATTTGGAAATGCTGTTATGTGAGAGATATACTCTTAATTGGATCTAAGTAGTTTCAGGTGTCTGACAAGAAAGTGAAATTAAAAGGGAAGCAAGCTAATGCTCGTCAGCATGATTTGAAATATCCTCCTTCTTCATTCATTTCTTTTTTTAGCCTCCTAAAATAGCAAATATCTCAAGACTTGCCCTCCATAACAGTCATACGGCTTGAGGAGTGTAAGTGCGCCTCGGTGTGATAAAAAGTCTCAGCTGCGAGCGAAGCGCTGGCATCATGATGTAACTGAAACTGGGCTCAAACTCAGCGCTGTCACATTATCTTGTATGACCATCGTTTTCCGCTGTCAAAATCCGTCAAGCTTGCTGTAAAGTTGGACAGGAGATATTTTTATGATTTCTAATTAAGGCATTTTGTCTTTGTCATTGCTAGAGGAAAGTTTAGCCTGTGCAGATCTAACAAACTAGTTTTGAAACACTTAAGATTTATTGGGGGACATGGTCAGTCTGCTTTGTCCACTGAAGAGAGATACATCACTTGAACGAACTTGATATAAACTCCATTTAGGATACTTTTAAACAAAAGCCACAAAATCAATCCAACTCAATAGACCAATACGATTATTTTTTAATATTTCTTTAAAATATATTTTAATTGAAACTAGTATCATTTAAAAAAAATGCATCATGCATATTGTATGCACAGTGAAAATATAGGTGCAGTTAATGGGATTCATGAACTACTAAACATAAACATGAACGAATGTGTAATACAACACGATGCAATACAATAGACTTTAACAGAATAGAATAGAATAGAATAGAATAGAATAGAATAGAATAGAATAGCCTTCTTTGTCCCATGACGGGGATATTGATAGTTTTCCTTGTTTTGTTTTGTAGCAGCAGCCATATAACTATACAATATATAACATAAGTCCGTATCCCTGCTTTTTGTTACAATTAGTAATTGAAATTGAAAATGCTTTAGCTTAGCTTAGCTCTAGCTAACACCTGCTAGCTAACATTAGCACAGTCAGCTAATTTGGCTCGAAACTAGATGTTATTACAGAGTAATTCTTGTATAATTTAGTGTATTTGTCTGAAGCATTAATTGTGTCTTGTATGTTTGTTTGTTGTTGTTGTCCACCTTGTGAATGCTTGGACTGAAGCTGAAACCCGAGCAGCCGCTGCTAACGGCTCCAGAGATGCCGTCTTGTGACTTTGACCTTGTGACTTCATGTTGTTATTCAGAACGTTCTGTTTATTTTAAAGCTTTCTGACCTGTGTTCACGCTAGTGTCTAAACATCCACATTCATTCTGTAAATACAGTAACAGCTTTATATGACTCCAGACTTGTATATCAGTGCCTTTCAGTGCTGAGTGACTACAACTCTCTGTGCTGATTTGTTTATCCTACTCTAAACCCTAAAAGCTAAATAATCCGTATATGACAGCAGCCTTTTGAGAATTACAACCCTGAGCAGATCCGGTTCAACGTTGCTTTAAAATTTCTACATTTATCCAACAATTCTTGCTTTTTGAAAGCAGCCAT
Source organism: Orestias chungarensis (assembly GCA_032876305.1). Taxonomy (NCBI): domain Eukaryota; kingdom Metazoa; phylum Chordata; class Actinopteri; order Cyprinodontiformes; family Cyprinodontidae; genus Orestias; species Orestias chungarensis. Next base: position 2,198,423 of record JAVLVB010001152.1, read on the forward strand.
AAATATTCTCCCAGTCATTTGTGGAGCGGGCGATAAACCTCCAGAGCTGTGGAGACCTTCACGACCGAGGCGTGTGTAGCAGAAGTGTTGGTCCGGTTTGGGTTTCAGCTTGGACCTTGTGTCCCGAACGCATGACGACTTAAACCCTCCTGCCTGTTGCCGGGCATGTTGGAGAGGGATACGGACCCCGAGAAAGTGCTGAGGTGACAACATACCCATGTGAGCCGAACTGAGAACTCCCTGTTAGGGAAGGCTGTGATGGGCGAGACATGGTCATTATTTAGATATTTAAAAAATTAAAAAAGGCCGCTGAATTAAAAGGGAATGATAAAGTTATTGCTTTTATTATATATAATAAATAATGCTACGAAAATGCCTCTACATGCAACCTATGACCTCAAGTTATTAGTCAAATTATTAAATTGTTTTGCATTTTATTTTCATTACAACCACAAACCTTAAGGAATTTCATTCACAACAGAAAGCGGTTATTTTGGATTTACTCTTCTTGGTTAATTACCTGTAGAACCACAAATGCAATTCATCCTGCACATCTAGACACTTTAGTCTTTGGTCAATTCTACTATGATAAACAGTTAAAGCTCAGTCCCCATGGTTTCCGAGGGGTCAGGTCTGGTCAGAGTGACTCAATGTTGAAGTCCACTATCCTTCAAAACGTTGAACCTACAACCCTGAGTCCAGTCCTTTGTAGTAACTCATTCTCCTCTAAAACAGCTTCTTTTTAATTTAGTTCCACCAATTCTGACCAGCTGTTCAGATGTTTCTAAAGAACGAGCATATTTACCCTCAGCAGGATGCTGCCACCACCATGTTTCCTGATGGGGATGTGTGCTTAGAGTGAATTGCAGCTTTTTTTTGCCACGTATAAACTAGCATTTAACCCGAAAACCTTCTTGAACATGTCCGGCTTTGAGTAAACAGCTAATTGAAATATTGACTGCAATTGTTTTTACGACTACTTTATGTATTTTTTCCTCCCTCTAAAGGCCAGATGTGTGGAGTGTGCCAGAGTTTGAGATCCTTTGTCAGATTCTCTGCTAAATATTCTCCTTATCCAGTCAGTTACTGTAAGTGGATGCCCTGTCTTTACAAATAGACTAGCTCTACGTTTACCCAGTGAAAGTCTACTTGCTTAAACATTTATAAAGTCTGCTGTAACGCATCTGAATCAAATTAATCAGATTTTTATCAGTGTTTGGATGAGTGACTAAACAGAACTCCATTCTGTATCGTTTGGGTTCAGTTTGTTTTATGATTTATTAGCCCGCTTTAAACTTCTCCACCACTCTATTCCCCGTCAGTCTTCGCGATACCGTTTGTTCTCTAATGTTCTCAAACAAACCTTTAACAGAACTGCTAGTTTAAACCTAAAGGAGTAAGACTCAATTTACTAAGGCTGTTGGATTTTAGAGTAGAGGCCACATTTAAAAAAAAAAAGCATATTTTGTGCTATATTGTTTCTATACAATGAAATACACTACATGGTGTTGCACAAACATTAATGACGTAACAGTGCTTTAGCAATTGTATTTCTTAAATCTTTCAGATAGCACACACTCAAAATAAGTCTATAAAAGCCCCCACAGTTCTTATGTAACACAAAAAAGTGCATCCGTCTACCCGAGCGTATGTCATGTCAGCGTGTCCACGCATGTTTGCGATCTGCTCTGAGGTCACTGAAACGAGCCTCTGTCAGAGTAGCGATGACAGCTGAAGATAAACTGAACTTCTTCTGGCTCGACCTCTACCTCCAGACACGCAGCGGCGCAACACCGCCGGTCCTGCCAGTCAGCTGTTGAGCCACGGTCAGGCGCTAAGCCCTGCGGTCCAGGAGAGGGGATGAAGGGGGATATATTAGTAATTTGCAGCAATACCCATCAGTGAAAAATCTGTGCATGAAGATATTCATCAACACCTTTTGAGTAACTGTTGACTCAACAGGCTATAAAGTCAATGTCTGTTGTAGAAATGAAGCTCATAGGCTGGGTCCTGGATAGAGTGTCCGTCTTGATGGGAGGCTAAATACAGCTGGCAAATCTGGAAATGTCTCAGAGGATTATGGAGTGTCCTGGACGGCTTTACTAAAATTAAACATTTAGACATGACGACTTTCAGGAACATTAAAGTCTTAAACACAAAGATTTATCCCGTTTTTTCTATTTAAAACTTTCAGCTTCATGGTGTCACTGGAAACCTTTTTATGTACAACCAATACATTTTTGTTTGGTGTCATCCACCTATCATCCTATTAAAATCCAATTGGTATACATTTCTCACTGGATCTTTAAGTTTCCCAGATCTCCATTCTTCAAACCGAGTCAGGATAAAAACCATGACGAGGACTTCTTTTTTAAGAGATGGACACACAATACACCGAAACCACAGATCTACCTGTCTAAAACAACAATAATCAAAAATACTTTAATTGTTTTGATTTCAGGATTCTATTTTTTGATTAACTCTGGCCATAATCTAATAATTTTTTATGCTTTTTTTTCCAGGATTTTGACTTTATTCTCAAAATTTTGATTTACTAATTTCTATTTATGAATTGTCTAGTTAGACTTAGTCAAGTTTTACCTTAAATTTTGGAATTCTCACAGATTTCTAATTAATTTTTAATTTTTTTTTACTTTTTTCACTTGCCCTTATCCTCCTTTAAATACACCTAGAAAGTATCCATAAAATTTTAATGTTGTCATGTTTGTTAAATTAGAAGATAGTATTTTAGCTTTGGGTTCACTCCTTTTCCTGACTGGTGAAACCCGGTTGACAAAATAAAAGCGCGGGCGGAGTGAGTTTAGACAGCTGCTGTAGGCAGTTGGGTTCACTCCTTTTCCTGACTAGTGAAACCCGGTTGACAAAATAAAAGCGCGGGCGGAGTGAGTTTAGACAGCTGCTGTAGGCAGTTGGGTTCACTCCTTTTCCTGACTAGTGAAACCCGGTTTACAAAATAAAAGCGCGGGCGGAGTGAGTTTAGACAGCTGCTGAAGGCAGTTGGGTTCACTCCTTTTCCTGACTAGTGAAACCCGGTTTACAAAATAAAAGCGCGGGCGGAGTGAGTTTAGACAGCTGCTATAGTCAGTTGGGTTCACTCCTTTTCCTGACTAGTGAAACCCGGTTGACAAAATAAAAGCGCGGGCGGAGTGAGTTTAGACAGCTGCTGTAGGCAGTTGGGTTCACTCCTTTTCCTGACTAGTGAAACCCGGTTGACAAAATAAAAGCGCGGGCGGAGTGAGTTTAGACAGCTGCT
>JAVLVB010001152.1:2201796-2220592 GCA_032876305.1 Orestias chungarensis
CACTCCTTTTCCTGACTAGTGAAACCCGGTTGACAAAATAAAAGCGCGGGCGGAGTGAGTTTAGACAGCTGCTATAGTCAGTTGGGTTCACTCCTTTTTCTGACTGGTGAAACTCGGTTGACAAAATAAAAGCGCGGGCGGAGTGAGTTTAGACGGCTGCTATAGGCAGTTGGGTTCACTCCTTTTCCTGACTGGTGAAACCCGGTTGACAAAATAAAAGCGCGGGCGGAGTGAGTTTAGACAGCTGCTATAGTCAGTTGGGTTCACTCCTTTTTCTGACTGGTGAAACTCGGTTGACAAAATAAAAGCGCGGGCGGAGTGAGTTTAGACGGCTGCTATAGGCAGTTGGGTTCACTCCTTTTCCTGACTAGTGAAACTCGGTTGACAAAATAAAAGCGCGGGCGGAGTGAGTTTAGACAGCTGCTATAGTCAGTTGGGTTCACTCCTTTTCCTGACTGGTGAAACTCGGTTGACAAAATAAAAGCGCGGGCGGAGTGAGTTTAGACAGCTGCTATAGTCAGTTGGGTTCACTCCTTTTCCTGACTGGTGAAACCCGGTTGACAAAATAAAAGCGCGGGCGGAGTGAGTTAGGCAGCTGCTGTAGGCAGTAAAAGCATTACTTTGCAAGACTATTGTATGATTTCATTTAGGCGTCTGGTAGAAGAAAAAAAATCAGCAGTCTGTTAAAATATGGAAAGTTTAATCGCCACCCATCACCAAGGCAACCTGGTGAACGAGCTGCAAACTGTTCTTCCCAGTCTGTAACGGTCGGAGGTTTTCTGCGCATGTCCGTTAACGCGTGACCCGACTGCTGCCTGCCAACGGTTGGAGAAGCTAAAGGAGAAAGCTAACGCTAACTAAAACAACTGTAATCCAGCAGTGGAGCCGGTTTTGTGGTCGTGTCAGATGGAAGCTGCACACTTATAGCGACTGGTATGTAACCGATGTTGGCGTGAAAATGGCGGACGAGGAGAAGTCGCTGTTCTCCGTGTTAATCTGGCGGCGTCTCCTCGGGCCTAGTGGCTAAACTGATGCTCATCCCAACGTATGGCAGCTGTTACAATGTTTACTATATTGTCTGATAAAGCTTTAAGGATTAAGGGTGCGATTCAAGAGTTAACTGTTGAAGATTTGGCGTATCTAAGGTCAAAGGTTAACCAAAAGTAGCCAACAGAAAATAACTGCTTTTATATGTTTGTATTAAAATCAAAATAAAGGGTACAAAAGTAGTTAGCTTATTTAAGTCCTGAGCAAATTATTGTAGCATCAGATCAGATCATCTTTAAAAGATGAGAATATGAGGTTTTGTGCAGGTCATGGTATTTTGAAGGCTACAATAGAAATATAACACATATGAGTATCACAATCAATCAAAAGAAGAATAGATCTAAGCAGCATTTAAAGTTAGATGACAATGTTTTATCACAAAATATAGGAAACTAACATTTAAATGTCAAAACAGGGTAGAGGTCTCAATATAACACAAAGTGTTGCTTTGCATCAATATCTAGTGCATCTCCGGGTCAAACAGGTCTGTTTCTATTTGCGATACTTTGTAATAACACCACTCAGGTAAAACTAAAATACTACTGTACCCCTAATAGTAATGCTGTTAATATTTTTAGTGTATTTCTGGGCTGTCACTATTGAATGTGCTTTCACATGTATGTAATTTAAGTTAATTTAAGTGGAGGTACTGTTCGTTATACTTTCCACATGGATACTTTGATTCAGTTAAAAAGATTACTTCATTTATCTTTAGTTTGTCGTATATATTTTGTCGTATTTGATATGGTCCCAGTATCTTTTAAGGATCACAGTGGATAATGATGCGGTTGACGGATAAGATTTCTGGCAGCCATTGTTCCAGCGCTGAATGTGAAGAAGCCCCTGACTGAAGACTGTTCCTTTATGACATGCTAACATTTAATTTCAGGAAAGCAGAGATGATTATTCTCAGTTACTTGTGCTGGATGACAGCATCAGTTGTTAGCGGACGCTGCTAACCCACCTCATTTGCACTTGCTCTTTTAATGTGCTGATCAAAAAAAGCTTGGGGAAGAGACGCTGGAGTAGGGGATATGATGCTTGCCCAGTCTGGATGGAAGAAGATTCCTTGAACTTCCTCCTTCTCTGTCTGGTCTCTGGTTCTGCTTTGCCTTCATGATGCATCCTTTTCTACTGCTCCGGGATTTGGGGTCATAGTTCAGATATCATTTGAATATTTCAGCTCTTCCCCGAAGAAAACAAAAAAAAAAAGAAATACAATGTTGTAGCACTATAATATAGCATAGCTTCCAAAAACAAAGGAAATCATTATCAGAAATAAAAAGGGATCTTAAGATAAAAAGCTCAATTTAGTTTAGAAATATTCAGTTTACTGCTAATAGTACAACATCTTTTTTTTTAATCCAGTCATTATCAGGTCATTCATTGTCCAAACAAGCGTGTAAGCAAAAGCATGTTGGGGTAATTTCATTTCTTGTCTCAAGCAAAATTATTTTGAAATTTATGTTTATTTCGAAAAGATTTATGTCAATGAAGCTTCTCAACTGGTCTTAGAAACACATTGTTTATCCAAGGGGAGAAACTGGGAGTTTTTTCTTTTAGCGATCCATTAAGACCTCGTACGTACGTCGCTGGACGAGAGACACGCAGCACATGGCGACTCGACAGAAGAAGCACATCGGGCCATGTTTGTTTTTTGACAGCTAATATGCCGAAGACGAAGTCAAGATTACTTTTACATTTTGATCAATGGCTTTATGTTACTTTTCTTCTCAGATGTCATTTGCAAGCTTCAAATGAATGATTGTAACATTAACCCCCATTTAGTTTGAAAATAGAAATTGATTATGTTTGAAGTTAAGAAAATATCAAACCAGATGCCTTCTGTTCACTCCAGAACTTTTTTCTCCATTGAACTTTGCTTTTTAGAGCTTTTTTTGGTGTTATCAAAACGGTCCCTAGAAAACTACATGTATTCTTAACTGTCCCATATCAACTCCTATGAGACTGTTTTCTCTGTTATTTCTGTTTGATTTTGCAAGACCTGGAAAAATGTATTGTCAGAACTTCTGTTTATCTAACAGAAGAGTTGACAGGAAACTTCCAAATGATGGATTTCATTCGGCTGCAAAGCTCAAGTGTAGCCCGAGTCATTAACCTCTTTCTTTGTTCTTTTAAACTTTTCAGCTTTTCTTTGCTTTTGGAGAATTGTGCCCCGTGTCCTGCTCCAGGGCCTCTAGCAACCACACTTCTCGGCGGGCTTCCTGGGAGCTCGCCGCTGACAGGAAGGCAAGCTGCCTCTTTGCAGTTGGCCCAGCTGAAGGCTCAGCTAGCATTAACGCAGATGAACAATGTTCTTGCCATCCGCCATGCACAAACCTTAACCACAAACTCCAACGCACAAGCTCCGTACTTACCCACGAAACCACCTTCACCGACTGCTGTGGCCATCAATCTCCTGAACCTTCTGAAGATCGCCAACACCATGTCTCACCCCATGTATAATCCGTTTGCTACTGGTAAGCAGATTCCTCCCCAGGCACCATATGGGATCGCCGGGGGACAAATGGAGCAGGACCCTCGGAGGCCTTCACCTCACCTTGGCTCTGGTTCCAACATCGGCTCCTCTGGCTCTTCCATTAATCGTGGACCCTCTGGAGGACCAATACCGTCCCTTCTGTCTCTGCAAGCAACTTACAGACCCGAGAGGAGTAAGATAACCGTGGATGAGGACATAGACAGATGTTTGGACTTAAACATCAGCAGAGCCAAGGAGGAGGCGATACAAACTTCTGCGAACCAGAAATCCCAATTTATCAATGTCCAAAGAGACTCGTTTCCTTCCTCAAACACAGGGATGCCCTCATATTTGACGTCTCCCGCTACTCAAGTGAAGAGACCCTTTTCAGGCGACAGTAGTTGCGGCAGCTTGGACTGGTTGCCTATCTGCCAGATGTCCTCCAAGGGAGCGTTGTCACAGAAGTATTCATCTGATTCCTCCAGCTGTCTTGGCAGTGGCGGCGGACTTTTCAGTACCTCTAGTGAAGGAAACAATAATGTACCATCCATTCCAGGGTTGAGTGAATACAACGCAAATATACCAGTGAAGTCTGCGCCTACTCTGGAGGCCGCTCGCCCCAAGTACACTTCAGAATCGGCTTCAAACATCCTCCTGCACTTTGGGCTTGAGAAGGAAGACTTGGAACAACTAATCTCTTACCCAGAAGACCAGATCACACCCCAGAACCTGCCTTTCATCCTAAAGCAAATCCAAATGGAGAAGGAAAAGAGAGCTTCCACTGCGGCTCAGTCCAAACCCTACGGCGTGACTCAACCAATCAGAACTGTGGGTGAGAAGGACAGCTTGAAAAGCTACAGGGGACCGGTATCGGAGCTGGATCAAATATCATCCAATGTTAAAGTGATTGATTATGGACACACAGGAGTTGGTAAAGAAGTCGAAAGAGCTATCAGTGGTACAGCTATGACTGGTGTAGGTGGACATTTGATGCGTTCAGACATTTTCAAACCTAGCACCCAGGGACGAGAGACCCCTCAAAGAGGCAACGCGGAGCTGAAGACTGGATTGTCTGTTTCTTCACATAGCCAGATGAGTTCTGTCTCCAGTATTGACTCACTGAGGAGCACTTTGGCTCCATCAAGCAGCGGCCCGTCTAAACAATTAGGAATCCAAACAACCCAGCCCTTAAAGGCACTCTTTCCAGCTTTTGGACAGCTAAATAAAGACACGGATTTAAGACGACCCAAGTCCAATGTCCCCAGAACTCTTCCACCGAAGCAGCCAGAGCCGGCTCGCCAGACCCTCCACCAACCCCAGCCGTCCAACTCCACTTGTAATTTAGTTCGTGGGGTTCATCCTGGGCGTCCAGGTCTCGTGCTTTTTCAAAGAAATGACAATAATCAGGGCAAAACCCAAGGGCAAGGGTTAAAAGCTCCGGAACAGGCCAACAAGCCGCAAGCCCAGCAGACCCAACAGCATCAAGCACCGCTGACACAGAAACCCCCAATCCAGATGCACCTGCGGCCGATCCGGCCTTTGAAACAAGTGCAGCAACCTGTAGCCCCCAGAGGTCCTACTCCTGCAATACCGAGGCTGTTGTCTCTCTTTCCAATTCGTCCTTCTCTACCTGCGCTCGCCCAGGGCCAGATGAAAGTCGCGCCAGGTTTGCCACCTCCAGTCTTCAAGGATCAGACATCGGCACCAAAGACGGGCCCGCCCAAACTTCCGACGCCGGCAATGATGCAAGACTACGCCGCGGCAACACCAAGAATATTTCCTCATAGCTGTTGTCTTTGTATGAAAGAATGTACCAATATGAAGGTGAGTGGACGAAATGGTTCTCGTTTAAATTTAGGAAGTCTGTTGGATTCATCCTCGTTTTCAGTAAAACGTGACATTTAAAAAAATTTTTTTTTATTTATTTTGAGCAGCAGTTGAATTACGCAGACTGTTACGAATTACCGTGAATATCAAATCATGTAAATGATTGTTTTGCTCATCAGCTCTGTTTCAAACGACAGGTTATCTTCCACAGTGTCACTTGTTTCATAAGGCTGCTTTATTTATTTTGCTGAAAATTTGATCTAAAAGTAGTCTGGGAAAGATTTTGTGTTAGATTGTTTCAGATGGCTAAGTTAAATGACGTGGATGTTAAAGGATTAAGTAGGAGTTTTATATGATCAAGTGTAATCTGCTTAAATTAGGAGAAAATGTTTAATTTACTACTGAGAAGAACAAAGGATTCTGTTTTATTTTCTGCAATGTATATATTTTTTTGGAGGTTTTGGAGAAACCACTTCTAACTATTAGTTTCTTTAAGTAGCTCAAGAGATACGACTTTTTTTTTTTCCAGTTAGCATTATGCGTCTTAAAGATAGATTTTTAACTCCTCGCCTTGTCACGTTGTACCTGCTCCCAAATGGACATTTTTGTTCTTTCTTCCTTGATATGATCCTTGCCACGTTCCTGATGGCATTCAGGAAATTTCCGATTATTTTCAAGACCTTGAAGACTGAAGAATCGGGCGGTGGAACTTCCTAAAAAATGTGTTTTCATTGTAATGATCCTGTAAAATTGATTTGTCATGATAAAGATTGTGTTCTTTCCTTGAGATGTTATGTTATGCATTGTTTTTCTGTATATTTGTTCTTTTTCTTTGGTAATTTTGAAAGGACCGTTTCATGGTCAGCTTTATGCAGAAACTATTGTTGACTTAATTTCAGCTTAAATAAAAGTGTGTTTTATTTACATGTGTTTGTTTTGAATAGGACTGGCTCTCCCACCAGAACACCAGCCTTCATCTGGAGAGCTGCAGGCTGCTAAGGGGACGGTGAGATTATTTTAAACTTCACTTTCACCTCATCATTTTTCAACTGTTTGACAATAAAAAAAATAAAAAAAATAATTCTGACGTTCATGGACTTAGTCTTTTTTCTCTGAAGACAACATCGTCAGTATAATTGTATTGTAACTGATGCTTTGTTCACATAGCGTTCAAATAAAACCGAAATCTGATCCAAAAACAGTCTGACTGACCAAATTTTGAACTTTTCCCAAAAAAAAGAAAAGAAAAATAGTCCAAACTTTGCCTTTCACTGATTCGGATACATATCCTGTAGCTTACGGTCACGGCGCATATTATCCAACTTTTAAGTAAACATTGGCTGAAGCAAGCAGTGCCGAGATTTGCTTTCATCCTTTCTCCGCCTTATTTTCCTGATATGATATGGTTGGCTCCAGTTGCTGAACAACCTTAAACGGATCCATATCCAGCGTTACTTCTACATAACATTGCTTAGCTGTGTGTTCTCACACCGTTTTTACAGAAATTGGACGGTGGTCGCAATTAAAAAGTATCAACAACCATGCGAAAAAAAAAAGAAAAAGATCTTAGTAGAAAGTCTGTATTTAGCATTAAGACCTTCTGTGTGAAAGCATATAGAATTTGGAGAAGTTTTATTTGATTTATTGTTTATTTGATGCCCAAAATGGACTCCATGCAGGGCTGCACGATATCAGAAAATGTTGTGATCGCGATAATATTGGGGAATATATTGCGATGGCAAAATCAGCTGCTATATGTGTCGTTTGTGTTTAGTGTGAGCTTTTGCTGTTGCAGTGGCTAAATACTGCATTAGCATGAAAAGTACAACTCTTGAACTCTTGAAATATGTTAGCCAACAGTTGTAGGACTTAAAAACTACAATCACCACACACTGATATTGCAATCATGACGTATTTTTTCAATATATTTTTTAGCCCTATCTGCATTGTTCCTAAATAAGTTTCTTTCTGGTTTTGTTTCTGTCTCAGTCCAGGAAATCTCTCGTCTCTTCCTGATTTTAAACAGTGTTTATGTTTCTTTTTTCATGCAGACACCCTGATTGGGATGGGAAGACATTAGAGTTGTTGAGGTAACTCTGGCTTTTGCAGATGGCATCCATAGTTGTAACCCATCCCCTGTTTGAGCTTTCTTCCTTCTTCTGTGATCCTCTGCAGTGGTCCGGGTAAAGCCACCCAACCCTTGGCAAACACTCTTGGCCAGAAGTCCGCCTATGACGCTCGTTCCCATTCCCTCAGCCCTCGCCGTCAACGCGGTTCAGACGACAGAAGGGACGAGCGCTTTAGCCGTTCTCGATCGCGAAGTCCACGCTACTACGGTTCGGAGAGTCGAAGGCAGAAGCGCAGCAGTCGCTCTCGTTCTCGGTCACGCACTCCAAAACGCTATCATGCCTCCGATGGTCAGCGAGAGAGACGAAGTAGCAGATCGCCCCGCTCCTCCAGACGCTCTCGCAGGTCTTCTTTTAAAAAACAATTTCAATGTGACCACCTAAAAAATGTGAATCAGTTCTTTACGAATGGTTGTTCCGTTTAGGTCTCGCTCCTACGACCGCTCCACCTCGTCTCGCCACCGCTCACGTTCAAGGAGCTACGACAGCCGGTCCCCTCCCAGGAAGAGAGAAGCCAAACGGAGGAGTTATGAGGGTCGATCGTCGCCACGAAGGAGCCGCGAAAGGCGGTCGCCGGCAGATCGGTGCGAACCGCAGCGTAAAAGAAGTGCTGACAACCTGGCTAAAAGACTGCTGGAGACAACAGGTGTGATCTGCGTCCCACATTTTCAAAATAAATTCTTACATTTGGGATCGTAAATCACGAATCCGGCGTTTTTCCTCCCAGCTGTTCAGTCTCTGTCCAAACAATCGGACCTGGAGGCCATGGTCAAAACTTTGGCGCCCGCGTTGTTGGCTGAGCTGGCAAAGATGAAGTCTTCGTCCTCTTCAAAGACAGAAAAGAAGACGTCCGCCGCCAAATCTGCCAAAGCCACGGCGGGGGGTCCAAAGAGGACCGGGTCCGCTTCTCCACCCAAACCGGTTGGTTTCATTCGACAGTCGTCCCTCAACTAATAGACGTAGCGGATGCTCAAAACTGGTTTAATCTTTTTTGCTTCCCCGTTCTGCTCCTGCAGTTGGCTGAATCTTTACCTCCTGACAAAGTGAGGCTCTCCAGCGTTTATACTTTCCTTTCCCATGACGAAATATTCGAGGTCGTGGAGAAATTTGGGAAAGTCAGAAACGTGGTTATGTGTAGAGCCACACTTCAGGTGCGTACTATTCTTGTCCTTTTTGAGACTTTCTAGTAAGATTACCTTTCAATATGTTGAGCCATCTAAAACGGGTTGGGTTGCCATGACCTGACTTTTACTGCATCGTGATTTATTTATTTATCATTTATTTGCAGGCAGTCGTGCACTTTGAGAAAGAGGAAGACGCAAATAAACTGCAGAGCTTAAAGAGCATCCAAGTAAAGGGATTACCTGTCCGTGTTGACCAAAATATGGTAAATGCTTTAATTAAATTTTCTCTTTAACTAAACTAATTTCTGAGGCTCCATAGCTGTTTATTGTCTAATGTGTCATTTATTTCTTTATTCCTTTATTAGAGCCCTGCTCTCATGAAGCCCCAGTCGACGGTGCCGTCTTCAGCCTCGCAGAAGTAGGTTGTTCCTCTCTGTGATTTTTCAGCTAAACTATTATTAAATATTTCAGATTTGCATGTTGACGAATCTAAACAAAAAAAAGCCCAACATTGAAAGTAGAGATCTGGAAACATCAGAGAGATATTTAAAAAAAAAAATTACTGGAACTAAGATTTAGGTTCTGCTCTCAAAAAAGACTTTCAAGATTCAATTAAGTAATAAAGTGAAGTATCACCATAACTGTTTTGTTAGAAATATATATGCGTCCAGAGTTTTCTTGGAAGAAGTAGAAGAAAAAGTGGAATTAGTGCAAAGTTGCGTTCGTGGGATCTGTAGAAAACCTGTCAGCTCTGATTATTCGATTCAGTTTAGTTTGTGCATTCCAAAACATATCCTCATTATAAAACATTGATTAAAGTTCAGTTCAGTACTAAAATCGGTTTAAAAAGTTTAGAATCCAAGGAAACAGCAGATAAGATTATTAAGTCATTGGAGTCAGTGGATATCGTGCACGTGGAGACAGTGGAGAGAAAAACTTCCCTTTAGTAGGGAGTAACCCCCAACCGAACCTCTGCTGTGAAGAGTTAAAGTATCTCTGTGTTCCTTTAAAGCTGTACTTTGTAAAGATTTCCAGCAATCCGTCTTTGCAAGGAAGGTTGTCTTTGCTTTTCTCTAAATGTGTTTCTATACTTGGTGCATGACCAGATTCAAAATACGATAGGGTTTTCTTTGAAGGTTGGTTATTAGTACAATTTTCTCCTCTAATTTTCTCCTTTGTCTTTGTTTACTTTACAGAAGGTCTCCAGGACCGCCAGCAAAATCCATCTCTGCTGGAAAAGATAACACACCTGAATTATCCGGAGCTAAAAACGTCACAGCGGCCAAACTTGTCACGAAAGCCGCGGGTGTCTCAGGGAAAACGGCGCCGGCAGTCCAAAAACCACAGAGTCCAGTAAAGACGCAAGATGATGGACCTAGCAAGCCAGCTGAGGTGGAGAAGCGGGCGGACACAACTGCTAGCGAGGAAGCTAAAGAGGAGAATGTTGCCGTTCAGGTAAAGGAACATGCGTCTGAAGCAGACACGTTCTTAAATAAGAGGGAAGAGGAACCAGCCGCTCCGGCCGGGGTCCCTGAGACCACGACCCGAACAGAAGAATCCTCTGAAAAGAGGCAGGAAGAAGAAACCGTCAAAGTGGATTCTGTAGGAATCAAAGCTGAAGATCTGCAACCTGGGAAGGTTGAGCCAACCGAGTCCATGATAGTGGTGAGCTCTGCTGAGTCTAAAAACCCTCCGGGTTCAGAAACTGTAACGAAAGAAACCGAGAGTCCTCCAGCGGCTGGAGCTCAGAACCCGCCTCGCTCGTCTCCAGCTAAAACCTTCGCCGATCCAACGGCGACTCCACGAACTTCGGTGAAAACCGAGGAGACATCTGTGACCGACTCGCCCCGGGACGAATCTGAGAGGTTTAAGACAGAAGCTGAGCAGGAGACCGAGACGGAACCGGAAGGTCAGTTTCAGAGAGTTCAGTTGTTTCTTTGTGTCTGTGTGAAAGATTTAAAAGATTTGTAAAGACTGGAGTAAAAAAAAAAAAAGACATTTCTTTTAATTTATATATTTTTTTAAAGTAAGAAATTACAAATTATTTCCCCAAAAACCGACTATTATTACTATTTGGCATTTTAGCCTTAATGTAAATGGGAAGATATTCTGCTAATAGACAATTAATCATTTTAGCTTTGACACAAATACTGTTTGTTTTTTTAACCCCTAAACAATAATTAGCAACCTTCGGTTTTTGCAATGAAAAGTTGCACGTATGAAAGAAAATATATGAAATTATAAAGCTTTTTTGGCAGTTTTTATTTTATTTTATGTAGACAAGAACATATCCCATTGTTATCTGGCTGTTTTTTTTATTTCTTTAATAAAATTATTACCTTATTTTTACATTCCAAAAATATCCTTTATTGCATTTTCTGTGCGGTTCATTGATAGAAATCAAACTTCTTTATGTGACTGGTAACTTCTAAAGTAGCCAATTTTTAATTGTTTTTCAAGAGCAGTGTTTGTCTTCATCACTTTTATCGTTATCATCTCAGTACCACAAGATATCGTAAGATTTTATATCCATATCTTCCACAACCTACCTGAGGTGTTGATTTGACATACGATGTCTTTTGAGTTGAGTTAAAATTTTCTCTGAACAATCTGTGGCAGATGTGAGAAGTCGTCCACCTCCAGCACTTCTGAAAAGCATTTCCTCTGTGAAGCTCGAGGAACCCACGTCTCCTGGGCCGAAGCTGGCAGGCGGAGCAGCAGCAGCTCATGTTTCCCCCATGAAAGTCGACGTGAAGATAAAAAAGGAGGAGAAAGAAATCAGTAAGACTTCTTTGTCGTTCCACTTTAGTCTCTTTCTAAAATAAATAAATAAATAAAACAACTTGTGTTACAGAGCGCACGCCAGGGGGAAACGTTACGTCCTCAGTGGTAAGATTTTCTTTTTTGTTTTGTTTGTAAGCTACCTTTCTGCCATTATACGCATTTTACAATCAAATCAATTCTGATTGTTGTTGTTTTTTGTTGTGAGGACGGCTGAGGATTTTAGCTGTGGATGCAGGTTTAGTAGCTGCATGGTCATTAGGTCCTCCTGTTTTCATATTTAAACTTGATTCTAGACAATTACCAATAATGTCATCTCTGGATCATACATAAAGCTGATTCTTAGCCGACATTACTGATTATGGTTATTTATTAAATTTGAGACAAGGCACATTTAAAATATCACCTTTGTCAGAAAGATCTATTGCAGCAAATTACAGAAAATATACAAACTACAAATATCATAATCCACTTTTTAGACAGGTTTCTGCGCACAAACATGGACTTCGACTTTGGTTTTGCTACGGGGTCAATAAAATACATAAATAGGCAGGATCAGAAATAAAATTAGGTCTTTCTTGTAAGTATTCAAAATATTATTGAAGAGTCCAGTTATTTTAACAACTTTTATCACTTGATGAAAACCTTATTTACATTAATTCAACACTCCAAAAACATAAATTGTTGCTAAGTATTTTGTCAAGTTTCTTGTGCAAAGTTTTACATGTGAAAAAAGGAAAACTAATGTACAAGAAACTTCAGAAATACGTATTAGATCGTTTTAGGTAAGTACTAATATAGTTAAAAGTTTAAGTTCCACCGGCAGATTTTTTTTTTTTCTACTTCAAACAAGTTAAACAAACGGAGAAAACAAGTGAAAAAAATCTGGTTATAGAACAAACATTATTTTTCATTATTCATTTATCATTGGTTTAAAACAAGCTCATTTTATTTAGCTAAAAGGTTACTTGTAAGTTAGTTTGTCTTACTTACAGTGTTTTTTTAAATCTTTGCACTATAACTAGACAAAATACTATGTAAGGTTTTGTCTGTCCATACAGATGGATGTTTGAAACTTTTTTTTTTCCTTTTTCCTCAGGATTTTTCCATTCACAGTTATTGAAAACACGATAACCTTAGAAAAAATTAACATCCAGCTGCATATTCAAATTTATTTAATAAGGCTGTATATAGTGTTTATACAAAAAGAGAGAATGGTTTATATAAAAAATAAACGCCATCAAAACTGTGCTGTTGTGTTGCTAGCATTTTCAACTCGCATTGGATTGTGTTGTGAAATTATTGCAAACAAATAACACAATCATTGAGAAGCATCTTGTTTATTCTATTTACGTAAATATTAAACAGAAACTGTGTTGATGCTGCAAAGCTGATCTGTTTGCTGGCGGCCTTGGAGACTTTCTGTAAAGTAAACAAAAATAAAGGATAAAATTAGAGGAAAAACTTTTCTAAGAATTGTTCTAAATACTGTATTTAAGGCCGACTTTATTAGTTAAATTGTTGAGTTGATCCTTTTTCTTGTTGTGTATAAATAGCCTGCTGTTTCATTCACAGCCTCCCAGAGATGACTCAAAAAATGAGGACCAGCCTACATCGCAAACTTCAGTTTCTCCAGCCCCAGCAGTCTCTGCAAAACACATCAAGTCAGATTCTGTCCAGGCGCGACCAACTGTTTCAGACGGTAGAAACAAAACTCAGGTCGTTGCAGTCTCCACCGTGTCTCGCAAGCCCAATGAGAATGCGGAGAGAAGGCGCCCAGCCAGAGCTCCGGTCGGTTCTGCTGGAAAACCGACCGTGGCCGCTTCTTCCACCTCCGTCGCGATGTTAGCAGCAGCTTCAGGAGAATCTGGTGAAAACACAGCCATGCTTCCTCACATTGATGAAGACATTTTCATGGCGATCACAACAGCACTTCGTGAGCACAGACAGAGGAAAGGAATGAATATAAATGAAGAGGTGAGTCTGGCTGTGTTTACTTCTACTGGTAACCAATGCTTGAATGATAAATATTGACCTACGGTTTTTAACAAAAACCCAGTTAATTGAACTGGGTTAGCTAAATGAATACTTTTTTTTCACTACTTTACTATACTTGACCATTTTCTTGTCAACACAATTGTGTATTAGGATTTGCTGCAGCTGAACTTCACATTCATTTAAATAGGCTTTAAAAGTCATAAAGCTGATTTGTTTTTTCTGTTCTTTGTTCTTTAGCGTGCCACCGTAAGTGAAACAACCTTTGAAGGCAGGAAGGAAGAAAACATACAGCTCAAAAAGGTACACTAGTTCACCTTTAAATTTGAGCATACATCTTAAATATTTATATTTAATTTTTGTTTATGGATTTTTTTGGATTTTTAATTAGTTCTGTACTAAAAACAGCTCATATTTAAGTTTTTGTTCTTTAATTGTAAATCAAAATAATTGTATCTGTCATTGTTTCTTTTTCACCCAGAATAAAAGAAAGGATGAGGATAATTATTCGGATCCTTTTGATGACCTTGACTTTAGAGACTTTGTGACTGTTGATGAGATTAGTGAAGAAATGGATGACACAGTCATAGAAGATGACTCTTGTTCATTAGAGCCAATTACTACAGATATAACAGAAAGACAGAGCGTGGATTTGTCCTCTGGAGCCGTAAAGACTTCAACAAAGCCTTCAAAAGACTGTAAAAGCTCAGGATCGTCTTCATCTAAGTCTGAAAATAGCACTTCTAGCTCAGTGTCAGGAAACAAGCAAATACCTCCATCTCAACCTTACACATCTGAAAATAAAATCTCATCTTCCAGTACTATTAAAAGTGCTCCTTCCAACCCTTCTAATTCTGTAAAAACTCAACCTTCATCTGGTCAGAAAGTTAAGTCAAAAAAGAGAAAACCGCCTATCATATCATCCGTAGGTCGAAGTACCCGTTCATCAGCTGCAGCCATCAAATCATCTGTAGAAACTCAGCAGCCATTAAAAACTGATGTAAAACCTACAAAGTGTGCAATGGCACAGTCTCTCCACCATGTGTCAGCAGAGAGCAGTGCTGCAAATACTGTCGAGTCAGAGTCTATTATAGACAAATCCTCACAAATGGATTCATCTGCAGAGAGGCAGAGCTCACAGATCCGGGATCTGGTGACCGGTGTCAAAGAGCTGAAGAAAAGCAACACAAAGGAAAAGACAAAAACAACGGATGGCAAGAGGACAAAGCAGAAGAGGGAGAGCGACAACAATAAACAGATCCATAATTCCCTCAATGATGCATCTCAAGAACAGGAAAAGGATGATAGGCAAGACATAAGAACTGAAACCCAAATACCTGGACCTGAGAAAGGCGAGATCAAGCAGGTTCCGGAAAATGTTAGTTATGATAAGCCCCAAACGGTTGAATCCCATGAAATGGACATAGATGAGTCTACCAAGCTGTGGGACCATGAACTGAAAAACCAGGTTGCTAAAACTAATGATGGAAATGAAGGTCCCACAATGGTGAAGATTTCTGATGATGAGACTAAAGAAGGATCATCAGTCAGAGGTACTGATGGAAATCATGTGACAAGTAAAGATACCAACCGAACTCTGAAAAGTTGTAGTATTGAAGCAAATGTAATACCAAAGTTTGACATTCTTTTATCAGAGGATATCTATGGAAACTCCAAACATGTTGCTCAAATCTCTAAAGAAGACCAGCCTCTGGAAAACAACGTCAAAGACACTGTAATAGAGCAGAAACTTGATGGTCGGACTGACCTGCTGTCTGAATCAGAGGATGGACGTACAGATGAAGAGGTTTACCAGGTCATAGACGCAGTGGAGGATCAGCCAACAACAACCGAGGCAGAATCAGAAACTGAGAAGAGGGAACAAAGAAAAAAAGAAGGTACAATGTCCTCTGGAGATGAAAGATCTTCCTCAAAAGGTCGTTCAAGGAGCAGAACGCCTAAAAGGGATGACAATGAAAAATCTGCAAAGCAACAGGACAAAACAGTTAGAAAGTATGTGACACAAATGAAGGACAGCAACACAGAAGAAGAGGATTTCGAGGAGGTGGTCTATGAGGTTTTGGACTCCATTGAAGACGACGCTATTCAAGAGACCACAATCAAAGAGAGTACGAGTAGGAGACAGACATCTCAAGGAAACAAAGAAGAGGAAATTACATCCACTCTTCCAGAGGAATCGGACAAATCTGACATGGTAGAGGGAATTTTTACACTTTCTGACTCTGTGGCAGAGGAGAGTGTCAATGACAAATCAGTGGTGACGAGATCTAACACTGGGAGGGGAAGAAGAAGAGAACGCACCTTTGCCAGGGATTTCCAAGAACAAGATGTGGAAAATTTTTCAAAAACACATTTTTGCATTCCTCTAAAGACAAGTACACCATCAAACAAGAGTTACTCTAGGCACTTAAGTAAAGAGACCACTCGTGAAGTACTGGATGCTGTTGAAGAAGTTGTCGAGCCAACAACGTCAAAGAGGGGCCTACCAAATCAAGACAATAAAACAAGTGAAAAACTAGTGGAGGAATTAAAGACGGTTCACTCACCCAGCAAGGTTGTTGAAGAAGAACCAACGTATGAGATTCTGGACTCAATTGAGGATGAGGTTGAGGATCTAACTTCTATTGGCGAGTTTGACAGCGCAAGAATGTCGACTGTTTCTACAGATGATGACATGACTACAGAAATGATGAGGTCACTTTTGAATGAGGAGGAAGAAGAGCCAATTTATCAGATTGTGGATTCACTGGGAGAAGAACAACTTCAAGAAGAGATGACAGAAACATCTGTACAGAAGAACATCGACCCAACAGGAGATATGTTATCAAGTACTGGCAATATTCTGTCCTGTGCCTCAACTGTAGAACCATTAGAACAAACTGGTGAAGACAAAAAGACTGATCAAGCATTTAATAAAGAGGATCCATCTCTTACTGGGACCGACAGTACTGCAAAAACAAATGCTGGGAGAGAAGAGGAGCCTTCAAATAAGCCAAATGGCCACCAAGACGAATCCGAGAAGGATGTGTTAAAGTCATTCGAGAGAAATGACGCAACAGCAAACAAAAATGTCCTTGTCAATCTTGACCAGGTTAGCGAAGAGGAGGAGGATTATCCCGATGATGCCGTTGAGGAAAAGGAATTGAAGAAAAGGCAAGATGCTGCTAGGAAAAGAGAAAAGGACAGATCAGAGAAAAAGTCCCTGGAGAGAGAAACTATGGAACGGAGGAGCCAAAGCAGCGGCAGGGAAGGGAGTGGGAATTCAGCGGATGAAATAGAAAAGATTACTCTGAAAGATTTTGAAAAGGTGGAGGTGGAAGCCCAGGGTATGGTGACGCTTGACGAAGTCGGAGAAGACGAAGTTGGACAAGATATGACAGAGACTTCAGCGTGGGATGGGGAGCTTACAGAAGGGGAACTGCTAGATCTTGTTACGCTGGATGAGATTACCGAGGAAGAGGAGGCAAAGATTGAAGGCCTGCCTCAGATTCAGGAGAGCCAGTCTGTGGACTCTCACAATCTGGAGGTGTGACACGTCTTTTTATTTTTTATTTTATCAAACGGTATTTTACAGGACGGCACCTTGAATCTCACCTGGTTGTTTTGCTAGACTTTTTCAGCTTTGACAGAAAACGCTCAGATCGGAGACGAGAAAGACGACAGTGTCACACAAGAACCTCCAAGCTCGTCTAAAAGTGAACGAGATAACGCTACAGGTGTGTTGAATGTCATTATCAAACACTGTTGCTTCAGTATTTTCACGTATAGCTCTTTAGGTTAACTAGTGGGGTCCCCCAACTTGACTGCTCTATGTAACAAATGACACAAATACTCATCGAAACTAACCTCCTAGTATTTACAGACGGCTATAAAAAAAAAAAGAAATTCGAACGACTTTCAACTTTGCCCAAGAACTGTCACACCTGTGGTGCATTCAAGGGACGTCTTTAAAACTAAGAGTTCAACAACATTAAACTTATAATGAAACCACATAAATATAATACTTTGAGCTATAAACTGTGCATAAACAATAACGTGTAACATTCTTATGTTTAAGTTTAACATTTATGTAATCTATTAGTTAAGAAAAAAATGTTTTTTGTCATTTTATTCTTCTACATATTGTTATAAACTATTATATTAAGCCTTTTTTATATAATCTGGTTAATATCTGCATTGGACAATACTGAGTGTAGCAATATCGGTATCTTGTTGGAAGTAAAAAAAAAAACATTTGTATCGGGACACCTCTAAGTAACCATGGTAACAGGTCCAGGTAAGAAGCAACAAACTTCATGATGCTGTAAATCCCAAACCAAGAGTGAAGTTGCCTCGTCCAGGCACTAATCCTGCATGAGCAGTGCAAACTCCTTTTTGTAATTTTATTCTATTTATGTAAAACAGTTTATAAATCCATGTGCTGTCTAATCTAATGCTTTTTTTTGTTTGTTTGTTTGTTTTGCACAGCTTAAAGTAAAGCTGGTTTGAACAGAAAGTTTAAACATGAGCTTGAAACTGTTATATCTGTTGTTTCAGCTGAAAGTGAAAACTGTGTCCCTGCTGATGCGCTGGCAGAGATTGGAGAGGAAAAGGAAAAAGAAACGGTAACAACAATTAAAGGTCAAGCCAGGAAGAGAAGCAGAAGGACTCCTGGTAATACACACACAGTTGTTGTGTTTATACAGGAGATTAATGCATAAGAGCCAATTAAATATTTTTCTTTTATAGTGAGAAAGTCAACCAGAGGAAAAACGGTGAAGGGAGAAACTGATAAAAAAGAAGTAAAAGATGAAAGCAAATCTCTTCCCCCTGCCTCACTGGATTCATCCTCGACTCTGGACATATCCGGTCTGTCAGGTGACGTTCGGTCAGAGAGGACGGAGGAGAGACGCACCGAATCTGCTTCTCCTGAATATCAGCCTCCGTCTGAACTCCCTGATGAACTGAAATTAGGATTAGAAGAGGAGGAGAAGCGAAATCTCAGCGTAAAAGGTACACAACATGTTAAACACAGAAACATGTTAAACGTCAAAATCCGGCAGTGACGTTAACGGTGGTATGTGCTTTCATTACTATGATCTTTGACGCTTCGAGCAAAGTCCCTAGTGTGTGGTGTGAGCATCAGCGACTGTGAGACTGTTAAAATGGATAAATATGAGATTAGCATTAAAAATGCAAGTTAAAAATAATATAATAGCAGATTAAACAATCCTCTACGACATAAAAATATTGATTATGGTTTATTAGTGAGATGCTATGGAGCCTTTTGAAACACCTCAAACCAAGTTTTTTATGGTTTTATTGAACAGTTTAAAGATTATTATTCTAGGTTTACTTTTGCAGATTTATAGCATTATCATTCAAACATATGATTTAAAGCCGGAGTCTGCAGCCTG
>JAVLVB010001153.1:0-27679 GCA_032876305.1 Orestias chungarensis
GCTGGAATGCGTTTCAAATAACGAGGTCTGATTACTCTGATCCCCAAAGCCAACAAAGATCCTTTATCACTAGACAATTGGAGACCCATCACTCTTTTATGTACAGATTACAAAGTTTTAGCTCTTGTTAATGCCAATAGTTTAAACAGTGGATTAGAAACGATTATTAATGAGTGCCAATCAGCTTTTTTAAAGGGAATAAATATCCAATATCATACTAGACTGATCTTTGATATGATTGATTATCGTAGCTTTATTGATAGTGACAGTTTTATTTTATTCCTGGATTCTTATAAGGCTTATGACTCACTGGAACACTGTTTTATGTTAAAAACCTTAAAATATTTTGGCTTTGGGGAAAAGTTTTGTAATATAATCAGAATATTTTAGAGTGATATAAGTAGCTCTGTTTCCCAGGGAACGAGTATGACCCCTAGTTTCTTTATGTCACGAGGAATAAGGCAGGGCTGCCCAATTTCACCTAAATTATTCATATTAACAACTCATATGCTTACCTTACCAATTATGAACAACTCAAATTTGCATGGTATTAAAATTTTTGATAAGGAATTCAAGACAAGATAATTTGCTGAGGACATAACCATTTTTCTAAGAGATAAAACTATGGTAGACATGGCGGTAAAATCCATTTTAATGTTTTTCGGAGCGTCTGGTCTGTCTCTCAGTATTGATAAATGTGAACTTCTGCGGATCCATTCCAGCTCTGACGCGTCTGCTGCCTCCATAGCAGTTAAGTCCAAAGTTAAATATCTGGGAATATTGATTTCAAAAAAATACTACTAGAAGAGAGGAGGATCATATTGGAAGATGCTTGGATGGCATGAAGAGATCATTGAGCCGTTGGTTAACTAGAGATCTGACTATTTTTGGACGAACTCTTCTATCTATCCAAAGCTGAAGGAGTGTCCACATTAATTTATCCATGTCAGTCTGCTTTTATCTCTCACAAAAATATTAAGAAAGCCAATTCAATAATCTTTCAATTTATCTGGAGGAATAAAACTCACTATTTACATCGATCTCATCTTATTAAAGATTATGATAAAGGAGGAATTAAAGCTTTAGATTTTGAGGATCCCACATGGATCCCTACTGTGGAATAACAGATCAATATTAATAAATAGAAAATCTATTGTTAAAACTGATTGGCATGAACATGGTATTCTATTCGTGACTGACTTAATGGATAGTGATGGTGTTCTGATAAATCATCGAGATTTTACCAATAAATTTAATCTGAAATGTATTTTTAAATGAATATCTAAAAGTATGCAAAGCTATTCCTGTAGCTTGGATTCATCTCATCCAAAACACCTTAAGATATTCAAGTGTTACTTCGTCTTTACCCAAATTGAAGATTGGAGAATATAATCTGACTAATAAAAAGTGCAATAATGATATGCTTGTGACTGCCTTCTAATCTAAATAAAAATCTTTAAAACCTTTGACATGCCTGAACTTCGTGTTACCTGCGTCTCTTTCATATTTAGAGTTCATGCATTCATTCAAGTAATTTCTGCATGGATGTTGCTCTCATATCTTGAAATATGAATATAAAATACATTTATTATCTAAACTAAACAGTGACTTTAGTCAGAATCGTTGCTGTTGTCTTCAAGCTTGGGTCTCACACAATCAGAGCAAAAAATGAACAGTTTGCTGTACAGAGCAGGTTCTTACCTTCACACAGACATTTTCAAAGGAAGCTGGACTGACCACTGAAAAGCATAACAGAAAAACATCCTAAGAGAGAAAAATAAATAAAAACAAAGTAAATATTTGTTTGTCTTCACAGTGTTGTACTCTTATGTTAACCCACCGTTTGAGAATAGGATAGAGGTCTCAGTCTGTCATAGTCCTCCTGTCCTGCTGTGTCCCACAGACCAAGTGACACTGTTTTCCCGTCCAGTACAACACCGGCAGAATAATTATCAAATCTGAATGGAGAAAGTTAGGAGAAAGCTTTGAAATTTCAGCTCCTTCTCTAAACTAACAGTGATCCTACATAACAGTTGATATTAACTACAGCCGACTGTAGTTGGTGCTCTTTGTGGGGTGTGGGACTTACACAGTGGGGATGTATTCTCCAGGGAAGGAATTACTGGTGTAACTGATTAGCAGACATGTTTTACCCACCGCCCTGAGGAGGACAGATAAGAAAACAATATTGATGATGCAACTTTCTCTGATTGGATGAATTTTGAGTAGAATATTTCAATAAATTAAAATTTAAATATGAATGAAGGTAAAATAAGAACTAGTAGTAACGTATTACATTTCTGGATGAATCAAACAGCAAAAGCTTTAGTTCTGACAAACTGAAGGTTGTGCAAACAAAATATTAAAGGTAAGCAATGTTTGTTTTGTTCTTAAATAAGATTTATAAATAAGGTTTTTAAATGACCCAAGGTAAATACATTCACAGTTTAGTTTATGAGACATCAGTGGTGTCAATAATATGAAACTACAACCAACATTAACAGATTATGAGCAACTAATAGCCAGAAGATCAGGAATGTCCCTTGTAAAGAAATGGAATGCACCCTTAAACAGGAGAAAAGGTGCATCACTTTAAAAACTGCTATTTATGGATTGCCCAATGTTGGCTGATCAACGGGGCCACTGAACAAAAACGAGAAGCTGCTGTTAACTCCTTTTGTTGGCATGAACTATTGAGAAACATCACAGAGTACTCATATACATACCCTCCCAATTATTACTATAACAATCAGTCAATTGGCATAAATCGTTTAATTAAACTATTTACACTAACTGGCCTAGCTTCATCCTTAGGGACGCCGCTGCTTGCGTTCTAACTAAAACTAGCTTAATGGACGACATCACCCCAGTTCTAAAGTCCATACAATGGCTCTCTAACTATAAACTTTACATCACTTAGGTTATACATCACCTGATTGGCTTTGCAACAAACTACACAAAATATTTGCTGTCACTATATGAAGCTTTCAGACAACTCAGGTCTTCTAGCTGAAGCCCACTGTGTCCCCTCAGAATCCAAGTGAGTAAGTAAAGCGTATTTGTATAACAGCTTGTATAACATTGGAGGACACAAAGTGCTTCACATAAGTGCACAGAATCGCAGTGGAAGTAAACAGTAAAAAAATGGAGATGTAAGCAGTATTACAGAGGTTAAAATACACATGGTTATAAAGACATCCATCACATGGTATTGATAAAAAAAAACCCGGACCAAACTGATGAATTTTAAATTTGTTCTTGCAGCATATACAGAATCGAGCGAAGAAGAACTCTAACCTCTAGATCATCTCTGGAAACAAATGTTCTATGTTTGGAAATATTCCTGAGCTGGTAGAAGCAGTTCCTCATGAGCTCATTTGAATGATGCTCAAGTTGTCAAAGATAATACCCAGATTTCTAAGGCTTGATCACACTAGATCACCTAAATACTGAATGATTCCTGAAATTACCGTCAGGAACAATCATCTCAGAGAGTTAGTGCAAAGCCATTGTCAAAGATTCTGTCAAAATTTTACAGAAACCTTGTGATAAGTAAAGGTCCTTTGAAAGAAGGCTAAAGACGTTAGATTTATTCCATAAGAACTAGTGTAATTTAGTAATTCTAGTCTGTTGTAAAACCTTTTTCTCCCTTTTGTTGATTCTGCCACTGTAATCTAATGATTTTTGTTCTTTCATTGTGGCATGTTTTCGTTAATCATGTGAAGCACTCTAATAAGCTCTTGTTGTGGAAATTTGCAACCAAATTGGCAACCAGAGGACTTCAAAAGACCAAATCATTTCACTGGGGCAAAGGCAACAGTTGTTGGAGTTCAACACCTGAGGTCTTGAGTGTTTAAACGTGAGGCTGAAACTAAGTGGTCCAACCTCAGATACAGGGAAAGTATCTTCAGTTTTTGCTCAGGTCTTGGAACAATGGACCAGATCTTTTGCAGTGTTAAGTTTCCTAGGAATGTTTTTAATGATTACGTGGAGGTGCTAGATATGCTGCTGTTGACTGCCCTGGTTTTGTAGAACAAGGATAATCCAAAGAAAGCATTACAACTCTGTGATTTCTGGATCGCCCCCGTAAATCTGTATAATCAAGAACAAGATTGGAAATACCAAAATTGACCTCCACCCTACGCCATGATTATGGGATAAAGCATCATACTGTATTTCCAAAGTCCAACATGCAACACTACAGGAAATGGCTTGTTGGTTGGATGGTTAAAGTGGGAGCCAATCTAAAGCCCTATTGAAATACCAGCCTAAGATCCTGTAGGAAATCCAGATCCAGGTCTCCAAACAAAGCCCACTTAGGCATGTGATGGTGGATAGAGCTGATAACATGACAGAAACCAATCTTGAGAAATACAAAGGGATCATAGAGAAAATTTCTTGTTGAAAGTCACGCTGGCATCAAACTGGAGGAACAATTTTAGCTTTTACAAGAAGGAATTCCAGAGATTTAGACAGAAATAGCTAAGATACTTCAGCCACGTCAGCCTCCTGGACATGAGGTTATACTGGAACCTACTGGAAGCGGGTTTTATTTCAATAAAAAATATTTCAGTTATCAACTATTTGAGCTTGTTGGACTACAAATGCGATGTCTTTGTTAAATGAAGGTAATTGACCTGATTTAAAACTGATCCGTCTCAAGGCCAAAATTCCTCTTTTCTACCGTTGTCCATTACCTGAGTAAATTCCTGAGTAATTTCTGAGTTCAGCCCATAAAGGCCACCAGTGGCACACAATAAGAATGGAGTTGAATTATTTCTTTGAACTGCACAAGTGTCCCCTTGTTGGATTCAGGTGTGAAGCTGTTACAGCTGATGTTGCTCAGCTCTTATTTTGGCCAAAACGGATAAAAATAATAAAGAATCTAGCGTGTATTCCTTCCCAGGTGCAGTAAAGCTATTTTTAGTTTCCTTTCTTAAAGAAATAGAGGAGGAGGCGTCTATTGGTGTTCTGCCTGAGAGACTAAGCATAACAAGTAAGTGAAAAAACCTGTTGTGCGATGACTGTACAGCATGAGGATAAACTAGTTTGAGGACACCTTTTTCATGAGAAGTATTTGCTACATAGACAACTTTTTGTTTTCACGTTTTCGTAGTTTTTCTGTCTTTTAGAAAATAATCAGATATGACACCAGATAAAGACAGATAATATTACATGTTACAGTATTGTAATATCTGCCTCTTTGTGATTATGTGATAGGAAAATCATTTTCTTTACCCCTTTTTCTGGTTTTGGTTTTGCATTACATACATATTAGCTGTAAAACAAAACAACTTACTTGGCAATGTTTGATTCGATTAAAATGCAGCTCAGATAACGACTGACCAGTTAGAAAGGAAATCAAAAACTTACCCGTCTCCCACGACCACACACTTAATGTTCGTCATCAGACAGCATAAACAGGCAATCTTTGGCGATTTGATGGGGGATTAGAAAAAGATCTGTTGATATGTATTGTCCCAAAAGTGAAGCAAACAAAGGAAACCCTTGTAGAGAGACTGACATACAGTCTGTTGTAGGAGAAAATAAGAGAGCATTAACTGTTAGACTTCCTCTTCTGTACCAGGAACAACACCCGGATGAATCTGTGGAATCTTGTTAAGGTGTTGTCTTTGGTAAGAATTTCATTCATCCACATTTCTATAGAACAAAATGACAGTCTTATGACCAAATGTTGGCAGAACACAAAACGGCAGCAAGCTTTAAACTACAAGTTCTAGACTATAGTTAATTGTAACTTTCCTATTATGTCATTTTGAACTTCACTTATTAGGTCAAACCATTTTCTTTGGTGCAGGCATAAATAAGACATTGCAAACATCAAAGATAAAACTGTGTAAATGGTGAAGCAACAACAACAAAAAAGCTAATGCTAAACCCATAGAATGAGAATGCAAGAACTAGATGAAGATCTATGGTTTTAATCATCATGTTCTTTGTGTACTAACAACCCCAAAGAATTTCTATATTTAAACACACTTCAAAACAGAAGCATGAACTTTCATACAGTTTTGTTGAGTTTGACTAAACTCCCTTACATATGTAATGAGCATAATGTTGTTTTACTTTTGTTTTATGTGTTCTGCCTAAAATCTGAAAGAGATGTGCTGAAACACAGACTGCTACAGGAGATCCTACCTCTTTGAAGAACTGAAAACGCAAAGAGTCGTCACAGCATTCTGCTTCTCTTTGGGATTTCAACTGAAATTCTTCCTGATGGATCCTCATCACAACTTTTATCAAAGAACAAACCAGACCTTCTCTCTTGTTCTGTATTACATGTTGAAATTCTGAGGGTTAAACCTAAAAGAAATCTAGCAACAGATATTCACATCTTTATGTACTGTTTTAAAGCACCAAAGCAGCCAGAAAATCAGGAAAGAAGGAATACTCAAAGATATAAATTGCTCTCAAACATAGTAAAGTCAAGCTTAACTCTGTTTGTAAGGGGATTTTCAGAACTGAACACTCCACAACGGAACAACATCTGCTCAAAGAGAGAAGACTACAGTCTTCAAGTCTCTGGGTATATCTGATGATAAGATTTATATTGAGTTTCCCTTTTTTTAATGATCTCCATGACATGATTTGTTTCTCCACTAACAGGAATGGCAGTTGAGGATGCAGTGTCTGCTAAGCTGGTGTTTGACCATTGGACAGCTAAAGCCACAAAATCATGAGTCCAAAATTTGATTCCTGAGGTATCAGTTTGAACTTTATAATCCTGGATGTCAAGGCAAACAGAAATACTGTTCTAATTCGCTACAAAGCAGAGGAAAACATGCCTGTATGTCTCCTTTTTGGATCGGCAGAATTGTGGCGCACGCGAACAAATGGTTGATGTTTTTTGCCTTCGTTTTATTTTGAAAGTAAAGGAATTTCACTGAAAAAAAATTATAAATGGAAATAAATGAACTTTCTGTTGTAGAAATAAAAAAAATTCTTACTTTCATTTGCTTTCCAATTCATTTTAATTCAGTTTCTCTCTACAGAACCACTTTACGTTTAATTTGGATTTCAATCAATCATATTTCACTTCTTCACATTTGGTAAATCTGTTTAAGTAGTTTCGAATCCAAGGAAACCCAGTAGATTGCGTAGTCATTGACTCGAGTCCCTCCTGGACCAGTTGAGACAGTAGGTCATAGCTTTAAAGTAATCACTCATATTGAGCATGTATCTGGTTATAGTGGAGAGGGGGACAAAATTCCCATTTGAGAGGAATAACCATCCAGCTGAACCAGAACCAGGCTCAGTACGAGGGACAATCCATTGTGACTGACTGGAGGGGTTTGAGGACACCAAAAACACAAAAGTTTGCAGTTTGGATAACAGAAGAAGAAAGTAGCAGAGTGAAGTATTCAGATATTCCTCTAGCAGACTTTACAAATAAAAAGGAAATACAAGAGGTATACTCTCATGAGGATTCAAAGGTTTATGAGAGCAATCCTAAAACATCAGCTGTCCTTAGTGCTGCCATTTTGGAATCTGGTGTTTATTACCTGGAACTCTCGTTTACTGTTGTGATGTATAACATATATTTAATGTAAAGCAGACACATTAAATGAAAACTGATTTGAATAAAATACTCGTCTTATTTACTTTTAGGCATTGCATTAGAATTTTAAACTTCAAATATTCGAAACAAAGGCCGTGTGTAGACGTTGCGCGTTTACCTGCTCTAGTTTTTTTTCCATTGCGAAAATGAAATCAAACTGAATACATTGGCATTTTTTCCCTGAATTAATGGCACCTGTGGAATGGTAAACATTTATATCCATGTTTCTTTCAGGTATTCATGTTTCTTTTGATGCTAGAGGTGCGTGCATGGAACAGGGGCTATAAATTTCCTGATAAGGCCTGTCTAATGTCTCCTTCCTGAGCTGGGTCAGAGGAGGAGGGGAAGTGCTTTCTGTTCGATTACTAGCAGTAAATCTGTTAGTTGGGGAGGGTGAAACCAGATGGCAAAGTTGTACTATCTTTTTTCCTGTTTATGCAGACTGAGGGATCGGTGAGGGGTCAGTGAGGTGTCTGGGAGGCGGGGGCGATAACGGTTTCTGCAACAGTTTGTGTAAATCACATGTGAATGTTTTATGACTCTGTACACTCCCTAATTTTTAATAAAACAGCCCGATGCTGGGGTTAGAGCTCAGACCCGATCTGGCTCTCCCTCCTGCAGGAGGAACTTGGACGATCCCCAAGATGTTTTTTTGGCTGAGGAGATCTGGGTTTATATCTTTTATTTGAACATTGTGAGAACCTGAATACGCTGTCCTGAGATCAACCAACCTGGGGAAATCGAGGTGGACTTCAACAATTTGGGGGCTCGTCTGGGATCTCAGGAGGAAAGCAAAGATTCGGCACCTGGGCTGATCACGAACAGACAACAGACATGGTTGCGCACATTTTTAAAGGTAAGAGCAGAGCCTGTTTAAATCAAAATCTGCTATTGGCTTGAAACTAAAATAAACCGTGTCTGAAGTCTTAGTAGTGTAAGCCTGTAAATTAAAGGGTATTGTAATGTTCGTTGTTGTTGTTGGAATTAGATTTAAAATCAGGGAGACGTATAGCCTTGGAATAAAATAGATTGAAGGGCGGCGTCCCTTAATTAGATAAAATAGATTTAAGGACGTTGTCCCGTGAATTAGAGGAATAAAGATTCTCTGAGAGTGGCGCCTCCCACCGTGACTTGACGGAGCATCGGGGAAGCTGGTTTAGAGTCCCGGGGAACTGGGGAACCCCGAATTACATTCGATTCTCAGAGAGTGGCGTCTCACACAGTGAC
The DNA here is from genome assembly GCA_032876305.1 of Orestias chungarensis. NCBI lineage: Eukaryota > Metazoa > Chordata > Actinopteri > Cyprinodontiformes > Cyprinodontidae > Orestias > Orestias chungarensis. The sequence goes on from JAVLVB010001153.1 coordinate 8,807, forward strand.
TTGACGAAGCATTGGAAGCTGGGTTAGTGTCCCGGGAACTAGGGAACCCGAATTAATACAGGCCAAACGGTGACTAGTGCGAAAGCAAGAGTCTGATAAGACGTGAATGGTGATCCCTCTATCGTTTGGAAACGGCGGGACGGCTCTGGATACTATGTGAAATAGACACAAGTTCGGTGAATTAGAGTCACCAAGGCCGTCGGCTAAAGTACACTCGGTATGGACGCATGAATGAATGCTTGTATGAATGATAATTATCTCCGCCTGGCCCTGAACAACTGAAATATGACAGCTCAGCTTCGGTGTCAGAAGCGGCAGATGATGATCAAAACATAACCAAACGAATAAAATTCTGGTGTCTGTGTACACTGCAGTGTGCGCTTGGAACTCACACTGACACGCTGCTGACTGAAGTGTGAGCTTGGCCAGAATTTAGTTAAAACATGACCTGATCTCTAGATAAAATCAGGCTCTAGAAACCACTATTACATAAATAGTCTGACTCCGTAATATACAGACCAGTTAGTTAAAAAATAACCTGATCTCGGGATAAAGATCGGGTACTTAGAAAAACAATTATTAATATTAAATTTGATTCTGCAGACAATCAGACTCACATGAACTGTTCCTCGTCACACGTTTAATCACCTTTGATAGTATTTACATGAGCTGACGCGGTACAGACCTATAGAATAAAATACATGACACATAGTTAAAGGCAAAATATAAAATGGAAGGTGAATTTGACCGAGAAAAAGATGATGATGGATGGGGTTTGTGGCGGACGATCGCAGTGAAGGTGTAATAAAAACTGTGTTGTCAGAGAAGGAACAGCAGAAAATTACAGCAAAGATGAGAAGGAAGATAGAAACAGAGATCAAAAAGCAGGGGAAGATTATGGAGGAACAGACCTCGCTGGGCAGATTTTGCTGGGATAGAGATGTGGAGAAATTAAAGGACGAGGCAAGTGAGAAAGAAAAAAAGGCAGAGCACCCGCCACATGATGAGAGATGAATAAGAACAAAAGAAAGTGGTGTAGGAAGAAAGCGCACGGAGCAGAAAGTAGGTTTAAGTCCGACAATTTGGTGACTCTGACGTGATGCAGATCGGTTGTCACAGCGGACTTTAAGATCGAACCATTTGTTCATTCATCCGGGGCCCCAACTGAATAAGGTCAGCAGAAACCTATTTAATTAACTTCTTCATATTGAGTTTGATTAAAAAGGATGAATGAATTGATGAAGTAGATCAAGAGTACGTCATTAAAATTTTTGATTGTGCAAGTTAAACAAAATTGAAGGGATAAAATTAAAAGTGTCTCTCTTTGGAAACTAATTTTTAAAAATTGTTGTTATGCTATGAGATGCATGCGAAGATATGATGGAATAAAAGCATGGGATGCTTTAATTAAAGAATTTTAAAACAGAGAGTTGGCGTACTCCTCCACTTTGCTGATGTGCATTTTTGCTAATTGCCAGGAGAAGCAGCGGTAGAGCTGTCTCCTTGGGTGTGATTTTCACTAAAATCGGACCGACCCAACCGGGGTCGGTCCTTGGCATCTGTTATTTTTTTTAATGGACGTGTAACTTCTGTTGAAAGAAAGCAAGGGTGAGATGAAGAGATGAATACAGGAGTAGTTGTGTCTTTCTTTTTTCTTTGGCTTCTTTCTAGATTAGTATTTGTTCTCCTTCTGCCTCAGTAGTCAGTAGACAACACACACACATAAATTAAGTTTCCTTGATCCATCTGTCCGGTCTCAATAAGTGTTGGGGCTTCATGGGGGGAAAAGTTAAAATATAAATAAAATAAAAAGCGTTCGGTAACAATGGGACACAGATGTAGAACGGCATGAATCTGGTCCTGATATAGAATAGAATAGAATAGAATAGAATAGAATAGAATAGAAAGCCTTTTATAGTCATTCTAAACATTAAGCTGTCCAGGCGCTGATTTTGCTAAATGAGAAAAACATTTATTACATCACTTGTTAACAGCACAGGATGCGGAGAGAAAGGAAAAGTAGGGAAATGAACAAATGCAAACTCAATTGCTTATGCTGTAGCTGCAGGAAATAACATTTAGAATGAGCAAAAAGAAGCCTGAAAAGTTTAAAAAAAAGCTTGAGCGAAAGCTGCTCCTCCCTCAATTTCACACGCTGCAGCTTCACAGTATGCTCCTTATGAATATGCTAATTACTCATGACAAGGAGGAGCCTTCCCTCCTCGGCCTCCATATCTTTCTTTTAATTACAGGAACTATGGTTCGGGGCGTGAACGAGGTGGACATGGAGGGGTCAACGCGGACAGAGACCAAGGAGGCTTGGACGGAGAAAAAGGGGTGGAAACAGAGGTTACCAGGGGGATGTCTCATGAGAGGCTGCCTCAATCCTCCAACAGGGGTTGGACAGTGGATGGTTCCACCCAATCCACAGCTGGTTCCACCTCCAGGGCAGTATTCAAAGAAGGAGTGGTACCCGCCCTCTCAATATTGACACACCTCTGAGGAAAACAACAGCAGCAGGAACCGGCAGATTCCATGCTGCCTATGAAGGGGTTCCACGCAGGCCGCTGTGGAATGACAAACATTTATATTCATTTTTCTTTCATATATGCATATAATAAATATATTCATGTTTCTTTTAATACTAGAAGTGTTTGCATATAATAAATATATTCATGTTTCTTTTAATACTAGAAGTGTTTGCATATAATAAGAGTTATAACTTTTCTGATAACGCCTGCTGGATCCAGGTGGCCATGGGAAGCCGGCTATCAATCAGTTCCCAGCAGATAGAACCAAGTTAAAAAGATGTGAAGGCAGTTAGCAAAAAATACTCCCTTCCATTAAAGGATGCTTCCAGGGAGCTAATTTACTCTTTTTTCTCTTTGTACAGATTAATCAAGGTCAGCGAGGCGGGGGAATAACGGTTTCTGAAACAGTTTGTGTAAATCACATGTGATTGTTTTTCTGACTTTGTACACTCCCTAATTTTTAATAAAACAGCCTGATGGGGGGTTAGAGCTGAGACCCGATCTCGGCTCTCCATCCTACAGGGTGAACTCTTATATCGCAAGACGTTTTTTGGCTGAGTGATTGTGAGTTTATATTTTTATTTGAACATTGTGAGAACCTGAATATGCTGCCCTGAGATCAACCAACCTGGGGAAGTCGAGGTGGACTTCAACAATTTGGGGGCTTGTTCCGGGATCTTAGGAGGAAAGCGAAAGATTTGGCACCTGGGCGGCAGATCACGAACTGACAACAGACATGGCTGCGCGCGCACATTTTTAAAGGTAAGAGCAGAGCCTGTTTAAATCAAAATCTGTTATTGGCTTGAAACTAAAATAAACCGTGTCTGAAGTCTTAGTAGTGTAAGCCTGTAAATTAAAGGGTCTGGCAATGTTCGTTGTTGTTGTTGGAATTAGATTTAAAATCAGGGAGACGTATAGCCTTGGAATAAAATGCAGAAGGGCGCCGCCCCTTAATTAGAGAAAATAGATGTAAGGACGTTGTCCCGTGAATTAAAGGAATAAAGATTCTCCAAGAGTGGCGACTTCCACCGTTATTTGACAAAATATCGGTAAAGCTGGGTTAGAGTCCAATGGAACTGGGGAACCCCGAATTAATATAGGCAAAAACGGTGACTAGTGCGAAAGCAAGAGTCTGCGGACGTGAATGGTGATCCCTCTATCGTTTGGAAACGGCGGGACGGGTCTGGATACTATGTAAAATAGACACAAGTTCTGTGAATTAGAGTCACCAAGGCCGTCGGCTAAAGTACACTCGGTATGGACGCATGAATGAATGTTTGTATGAGTGATAATTATCTCCGCCTGGCCCTGAACAACTGAAATATGACAGCTCAGCTTCGGTGTCAGAAGCGGCAGATGATGATCAAAACATAACCAAACGAATAAAATTCTGGTGTCTGTGTACACTGCAGTGTGCGCTTGGAACTCACACTGACACGCTGCTGACTGAAGTTTGAGCTTGGCCAGAATTTAGTTAAAAAATAACCTGATCTCGAGATAAAATCAGGCTCTAGAAACCACTATTACATAAATGGTCTGATTCCGTAATATACAGACCTGTTAGTTAAAAAATAACCTGATCTCGGGATAAAGATCGGGTATTTAGAAAAAACTATTATTAATATTAAATCTGATTCCGCAGACAATCAGACTCACATGAACTGTTCCTCGTCAGACGTTTAATCACCTTTGATAATATTTACATGAGCTGACGCGGTACAGACCTATAGAATAAAATACATAACACATAGTTAAACGCAAAATATAAAATGGAAGGTGGATTTGACAGAAAAAAAGATGATGATGATGACTGGGGTTCGTGGCGGACGATCGCAGCGCAATTGGATCACATGGAGGGTGTAATTAAAGCTGTTGTGTCAGAGAAGGAACGTCAGAAAGTTATAGCAAAGATGAGAAGGAAGATAGAAAAAGAGGTTAAAGAGCAGGGGAAGATTATGGAGGAACAGACCTCGCTGGGAAGATTCTGCTGGGATAGAGCGCGGGCTGCGGAGAAATTAAAGGACGAGGCAAGTGAGAAATAAAAAAGGCAGGTTGGCTTGAAAGGTCAGGCTGGAAGTATAAACAAAAAGAGAATGCAGAAATAGAACGACAGTGGTCACAATGGGCGTTGTGGTGGCAAAGTGCCTGTCATCTGATGAGAGGAAAAAAGAAAAAGCAGGAACAAGCACAGGTGAGAAAACCGGTCCCTATCCACAGGCATCTCCGGGGGCGTTCTCACCCCCCCCTCCATATGCCTCGGCTTCACCGGTGGGTACTGCTGCAGCTCCTCGGGGGATCTACCTGTTCCTTCAGGTTCAGGAAGGAGAGGTATTAGTGTCTGGATTGAAATTAGACAATAAAGAACCTCACAAAATGAACATTCCCCTTGCCAAACAGCAAACACACACCGAGCACCACAGCCAGGCACTTGATGAATTCGACATACAAAGACAACAAGAAGGATGGAACGGACAGGACAGCCAACAACAATCACTGCAGAGGCAGACGTCACTCCAGTCGGAAATATATGACTCCCTCGACTCCACGGACAAAGGTGAGTGGAAATCCAGACAAGGCTCCGCTCTTCCGCCTGAACGACTCGTACCGACAGAAGGCCCATTCCACCCTGCAGGAGAGGTAAGATTATTCATGTCAGGGTTTTGGGAACCGGAACAGCCTTGCAATCAGGGAGCCACACCCCAAAAACAGAAGGAGGAAGCCAGGCAGCCAGCAGAGGAAGAGGACTACTCAGATGAGAGAGCTGGAGACCAGGTCACTGAACGGGAACTGCATAGAGCCATCCGCCAACACCACCTGACACCTGGACCCAGCCTGGTCACTAGATCTAGAATAGATGATGAGGATTATGTTGAACCCCATCAGTATCCTCTCTTACGTGAACTGGGAGGGGGTGTACGTTACAAACCATATCATTTGGCGGATTCGCACAGCTCTTTGTGACAGCCTCCCTTCATTAGTGGAGGGTGCAGCTCTTTGGTTATCTGCCTTATACACACGTACTGCAGGCACCAACCTAGCCCTGGGTGATTATAGAGTAATAGCAGCCAGATGCATGACAGTCTCAGCTTGCAGGGAGATAGACCAGACTGCAGACATCACCATGATAAGAAATGATGTCCCTTTCACTGATCACAGCAATCAGATAGGCAGAGCATTGAGGGAGAAGTACCCTCTACCCAGCTCAGCAGCCATACCTAAGTTTGACTGGACACATACCACACACCCAAGGGTTTACCTGGAGGAGTGCAAAACCATGTGGGAGCGCTATACAGGAAAGAATCCCAATGCCGATCTTATCCAGCGCCAGTGGTACAGGTCAGCCATTTTAGAAGGGATACCCGTACATGTCAAACAGGCAATGAAAAATAACCCTGATATGCCAGGAGCGGACTCTGTGGTTTGGGAGCGACATATTGTGCACCACCTCAGAAAAGCCCGAGGTTGTGCTCTTAAAGAAGAGACCCAGATTAAAGATATTCAAACTCAACTGCTCAGAAGGCAGCTGGCAGAAGCCAAAGGTAAACGAAAAGAAGGCAAAGATGCTCCTAAGTTGACCATGTATGAAGGGGCTACACCAGATCCACCTTCATACCCACCAGAGCCATGGAGACCACCATTGGGTGAACCGGCCCCAGTCCCTGAGTCTCCATGGTATCAACAAGGGGCAAAAGGGGTTCGTGGTGGCTTCAGGGGGAGATACCGTGGAGGACCACCGAGGGGAGGCCAGGGTCAACATTACGATGTGTGCTACTACTGCGAGGAGCCGGGTCACTGGGTCAGAGAATGCCCACATGTACCGCCCAACCCTCAGAATCACTGGAGGGAACAACACCGAAAGGGCCCACTACGAAGGGCTCCCATGAGGGGAACTGCACCCCGACGCCAGTATCCCATTTTCCAAGAGGAAGGACAGGACTGGGGTCCCCAACAACACCAGTGACACACCCCACCGAGACACTCGGACAGCGGGGAAACGGCAGATCCTATGCTGTCTATCAAGGTTGCAGGGACAGCCTTACCCTTCCTGGTGGACACTGGAGCTACATGCTCCACTATGAACTCTGCTACAACTGAACAGTTGTCATCTGACCACAGCACCTTGGTTGGGTCCTCAGGGGAAAAACAAACTTGTCCATATACTGTTCAATTATTGACCAGTGTAGGTCGTCAGGTGATACATCACCGTTTTGTATATTCCCCCTTAGTCCCAGTCAACCTCCTGGGTAGAGATGTGTTGGTGAAATTAGGGGCTACAATACTCTCTGGACCAGACGGCCTAGAAGTAACCCTACCAGATGGAACACACCTGCACTGCACCTCTTTCCCCTCATATGGACAATCACAATACCTACTGCAATCCGCAGAGGACCCTCCGGCAGATGTGTACTGGGCCCTCCTCCAACCTGAAACTCCTGAGCACACAGGCATACTCTCGGCCTACCTAATGTGGAAAGCCTGGATATCTTCCCTGCTGCCCTACGTTTGCCCACCTGACCCCCCACATGTCACCCTGTATTATGACAGAAATAGTGATGAATGTTACCAACAGGAATTCACGGACATCGAGGGACAGAAATGGGAAATCCGTTCCTCAGACATCGTCGTGGCTCCTGAAGGTGTAGTGTCTCCAGTTATTTTGACTATAGCTCAGAGACAATGGTACATGATGGCAGAAGATAGCGAACCACACGTGTCACTAGCATTACATCCTGGTCATGAAGCCAGAGAGCTGGGTGGCGCGTTAAAGCGAACCTTGGCCCAGACTGATTGGACACAAACTCGCATACCGGATGTCTTGTACTTACCCTCAACCAAAACATATCGCATTACTACACAGGGACATGACACTTCCGTACTGCGGCACGGCAAGATTCTTCGTAGCCATGGCAGAGAAAAAACTGACCACCCCTTGGCCCAGGCTGTGATCGATGATATGCAACCCTATCTGTGGGCAAAGGGACCAACTGATGTAGGCTTGGTGCAGTCTGAGCCTTTTGTATTTCAGGTTAAAGATGATGTACCTATTTGGAAGCCCCAGTACCCGCATAAGCCACGTGGCGAGGAAGGAATTGCAGACACAATTAAAGGTCTAAGGGACTCAGGGGTGTTAGAGTCTTCTGACTCTCCCTGGAACACTCCCATTCTTCCTGTAGAGAAAAAAGGCACAGGTAAATACAGAATGGCACATGATCTTAGAACCATAAATGAGGTATTACTAACCCCAACAGTTCCAGTCCCCAACCCCTATGTCGCTCTCAATAACCTGGATCCGTCGCACGCATGGTTTACATGCATAGATTTAGCGAATGCTTTTTTCTGTTTACCTCTCCATCCTAACCACAGGGATATATTTTCGTTTACGTTCAGAGGCTGTAACCAGATTGCCGCAGGGGTTTGCACTCTCTCCAGGGACATTTAATCAGGTTCTGAAGAGTTTGTTAGCTGACTGCCCACTTCCCTCATCCACAACTCTCATCCAATACGTAGACGACCTACTACTTGCGGCTCCTACAGTGGATGCCTGCCAAACGGCCACAGGGTCAGTTTTGTGTCACCTGGCACAGAAGGGGTTTAAGGTAAGCAAAACTAAACTCCAATTATGCAGACGCCAGGTCACATTCCTGGGACGTGTCATATCCCAACAAGGCACGGCTATGTCGCCAGAGCACAAGAATGCAGTCTTAGCCCATCCAAAGCCAGTATCTGTGAAACAGATGCTCTCATTTCTAGGACTAACAGGATATAGCAGTACATATATCCAAACCTACGCCGACCTGACACAACCCCTACGGGACTTAGTGAAAGCTAAGGGCATGAGGAACCTGACTTGCCATTTGGACTGGACAACTGAGGCTGAAGCGGCGTTTATTGATGTTAAAAGGGCCCTAGCCGCCGCAACTGAACTAGCAATTCCAGATTACTCTAAACCATTTTACCTAGATGTTTCTGCAACAAACACCGTTGCTAACGGTGTTTTGTTCCAGAAAAAAGGGGGTAGGGTGTTATTAACATATGCTAGTGTTCTATTAGATAACATGGAACAGAGACACCATGACTGTACTCGGCATGCTGCAGCAGTAGCAAAACTAATACAGAAAACAGCACACATAGTGATGGGACATGCTCTGATAATTTTAACGACACATAGCGTAGTCGCATATGTGAACTCCCAAGCGTTTACTCTGTCCCCACTGCGACAGCAGAGACTGAGTGCGATCTTAGAGGCACCCAATATCACATACATACATGAAGGTTTCAATATGGCAGAAAGAATGACAACAGGGACACCTCACGTATGTGCAGAACAAGTGCAGGTACAAGAAAAGATAAGAGCCGATTTACAGTCGGAACCCATCATGGGAGCAGCAGATATATATACGGACGGATGTTGTTATAGACATGATACAAAGGGACTTTTATCAGCTTACGCTGTGGTGGAGGAACAGGAAGGACATTGGGTCACCAGGGCGGCACAGCCACTGGAAGGACCACAATCTGCACAGAAGCAGAATTAGTGGCAGTCATTGAGGCGTTGAAACTAAGCAAAGGACAAGAAGTAAACATATACACAGACTCAGCTTATACCACAGTGGCCGTACACATGGAACTGAAAAAATGGCTACGAACTGGATTCCTGACAGCAGGTAAGAAACCTATCAAACATGAGAAAGAAATGCGAGAATTAGCAGAAGCCCTATTACTCCCTAAGAAGGTAGCCGTCATAAAATGTAAAGGGCAAGACAAAACCAACTCCACAACTGCCAGAGGAAATCACGAGGCAGACCAGGAGGCAAAAACTTGTGTGGGCAACCAGGAAAAGCACATAATGATGTGTGGAGAAGAAGAGGTGTTACCACAAGGAAAAAGAAATCGTGGAACTCCAAAAGGGGGCCGACCCACAATAAAAGACACTTTGGAAGGCTAGAGGAGGCAAAATAGACCCAGAAGGTCTGTGGAGGGGACCAGATGGAAGACCCATTCTTCCTCCAGGTCTCAGATTGACCGCTCTCAAAGAAGCACATGGAAATGGACATGTGGGGGTAAGTCAAATGATAAAAAACTTGGAACAATGGTGGCATCCGTATCTAAAACGAATGATAGAGTACCAGGTGAGATCATGCACACTATGTCAACAATATAACAGCAGACCCACAATCAAACCAGGACCAGGACAGTTCCCGGTGGACACAGAAGCAGGTAAAGAAATAGTCATAGACTATACAGACATGATAGACAAGGTAAGAGGACAAAGGTATCTACTGGTATGTGTAGATGCGTACACAGGATGGCCAGAAGCGTGGCCCACCCTGGCTGAAGACAGTAAGTCAGTGGTCAAATGTCTGATAAATCATTACATACCAAGACATGGATTTCCCAGTAAGATCAGATCCGATAACGAGACGCATTTTAAAAATACCGACTTACAACAGGTAGAGACTATGTTAGGTCTCAAACATTCGTTTGGTACTGTCTACCATCCACAGTCACAAGGGAAAGGGGAGAGAATGAATCAGAACATCAAAACAAAATTGGTTAAAATCTGTGCACAGACCAAAATGAATTGGGTCGACGCCTTTCCTTTAGCCCTAATGTACATCCGAAGTTTAGTAATTCAAAGAGTGGGATTAACCCCACATGAGCTTCTAACAGGAAGAGCGTTCCCTGGACCACACACCAGGTTATTGGGTTTAGAAAATGATTGTATGAAACTAACTCACCGTGCATATTATAAATTACTGTGCAGCCTTGTATCAGCTTTCTCCAAACAGGTGTCGGAGCAGAACCAACGTGAGAAGACCACAGGAGACCTCGTGAAAACGGACTGGGTCTTCCTGAAAGTCATCAAAAGGAAGTGGTCGGATCCAAGGTTGACGGGTCCGTTCCAGATCACCGAGAGGACATCCCATGCTTTGAGGCTACGAGGGAAAGGCAAGACGTGGTTCCATTGGAGCCAGTGCACCGTGGCGGAAGAACCTCAGCGTAAACTGCAGCAGATACATCAGGAGCTCAAGGACAGCGCGGCTGAACCTGCACAAGAGCCAGCACCAGATACAACAGAAGCGACAGCTCCCACCTCGACAGAAGGGGCAGAATAATCCCCTGGTGGTGAGCACAACATAGACACTGAGGTAGTCTACCCTCAGTGTCGAAGAGGACATCCATAGTGATTGAAGTTTCGCTCAAGACATCCTGCGGGACGAGCCAAGATGGCCGACGAGGTCCTTTGTTTTCTCATTACGCTTTGGTTAATTGTTGCATTTGCATTTATTATCGGGTTGGTACATACTGTGTATTATCGTAACTAGTTTAAGGCAGGACCGTGAAATACGAGTTAAAGTGAAAATGGGGATAACTAGGCCCCTCGGTGGAGCGATAGCGCTTAGCGTATTAATCATTGTTACAGGAATATTATGGTATTTTTGTGAATTACCTGGGCAACGGTGTCCCAGGAACGGTAGATCTCGCCGTTCAATCGATCATCCAGACCTCCCTTCATGCCCAGACACCACAAAATGTAAAGGCGTCGTATTGACTTACCCAAAAGGCAGCCACACCACTTTTAAATTCGACTTATGTACTTTGTTCCATTGCGGCACAGCACAAGCAAGTTGGCGGTCTCATTATCTATACTTGTGCGTAGACCCCAGACTTACAGCGTCGGCAATACCTGACTGTAAAAGGAGTTATCCCCAGTTTCTTACACAGTCAACCTGGTTGGGATCGAAACAGAGAGATAACCATATGAGACCAAGTTGTTCATGGAACCAGGTGACAAAATATACAGGCAGTTGGCACCCCCGTATGTCTGCATTGGAGGGGAACACTCGGCACTGGTGGAGTAATGTTAATTTTCAGCGCGATTGGAGCTCCGGGTCGAACCCTCTGTTTTTATCGTTGGGTGACATATGGGGCCCACCCACTACATATGGGGGTGGTCGCACATATACTTTTATGATGGGGGTAGAAGGATCATGCAGGGACAGTCTGGGTTTTGTGACCCTATTATTTGTAGATCCCCCGGTTGCAAGTCCTACAATCTCACCAGCTGCAGAGGCAATGGAAATCTCCACGAGAGGAGTAATAACCCTATATTATTCACACTTAAAACCGCTAGACGTAGTAAGTATGTCTACAGGGTACTCAGATGATAACATTTGGTTACAATGGATGGCTCAGAATGCCAGAGAACAGAGCAAAGGGGACTGTGTGGCCTGCGCAACTGTTCGACCGCATTTAGCCACAGAACCAGCCCCTCTGCACTCGAATGACCCACTAGGCTATGATTGTGTGCTCCAGTTAACTCGCATGGCTACTCCTATAAACTGCACTCCACTAGCTAGTCTTTTTCCTCCAATTCCTAATAATACTCGCACAGGACCATTTAAAGGTAACCTGACACACCAATGCTTCGATTTCACAGTGATCAAACCAGTGATAAATGTGGGTCAAATACTGCAAGATTGGTGTAATACCACGGTTTCGGGTTTGGTTATAGGGCCCTGGGCTCGCTCTGGACTTTACTATTACTGCGGGGGTCAGAGACTTCTAACTAGGATCCACGCCAATGCCACCGGAATTTGCACAATGGTTCGTTTGCGGGCACCCTTAATGTTACTAGGAACCGACTTAGTATCTGGACCGTCGCATACTTCTAACTTAGCTCGTTCTCTGACACAGCGGAGACGGAGACATATACTCAAGCGCAGATCCACTGTCTCGAAAACGTTTGACCTTTTATCTGGTTCACCCACTTATATCGACGCTATAAGAGTTCCTCGTGGCGTTCCAAACGAGTATAAATTGGCCGATCAAGTTGCTGCGGGGTTCGAGAATTTGCCCATATTCTCAGCAATTTTCCCAGTTACCCCCAGTAAGAACAATGTATTGCGACTCTCAAACCTGACTAGAGATGCAGTGGAGGGGTTGGCTGATCAATTAGGACCAACTTCGTTAATGGCAGTCCAAAATCGTATGGCCTTAGACATGTTACTCGCTGAAAAAGGGGGTGTATGTGCGATGTTCGGTGACATGTGCTGCACCTTCATTCCCAACAACACAGCCCCGGACGGTTCGGTCACTAAAGCTTTAGAAGGCCTCCGTACACTCTCTGAAACTATGCATGAGCACTCCGGAATAGATAATCCTTTTGAAGAATGGATGACGGGAATGTTCTGCAGGTGGAAAACTTTGGTAATGTCTATTTTAATATCTTTAGCAATTTTCATGGCTATATTAGTAACGTGTGGTTGTTGTTGTATACCAAGTATTCGTTCTTTGTCTGTCCGGCTCATCTCTTCCATGATTGAAACACATGACCCCAAGGTTATGATGCCTTTATTGGCTGCTTATAGAGAGGATGCCAAGTACAATAACAATCTGTGTAATGCTTAAGGATGTGAACTCTTAATAGAGTTCAAAAGGGGGAATTGTGGAATGACAAACATGTATATTCACGTTTCTTTCATATATGCATATAATAAATATATTCATGTTTCTTTTAATACTAGAAGTATTTGCATATAATAAATATATTCATGTTTCTTTTAATACTAGAAGTGTTTGCATATAATAAGAGTTATAACTTTTCTGATAAGGCCTGCTGGATCCAGGTGGCCATGGGAAGCCGGCTATCAATCAGTTCCCAGCAGATAGAACCAAGTTAAAAAGATGTGAAGCCAGTTAGCAAAAAATACTCCCTTCCATTAAAGGATGCTTCCAGGGAGCTAGTTTACTCTTTTTTCTCTTTGTGCACATTAATCAAGGTCAGCGAGGTGGGGGAATAACGGTTTCTGAAACAGTTTGTGTAAATCACATGTGATTGTTTTTCTGACTTTGTACACTCCCTAATTTTTAATAAAACAGCCTGATGAGGGGTTAGAGCTGAGACCCGATCTCGGGTCTCCATCCTGCAGGGTGAACTCTTATATCACAAGACGTTTTTTGGCTGAGTGATTGTGAGTTTATATTTTTATTTGAACATTGTGAGAACCTGAATATGCTGCCCTGAGATCAACCAACCTGGGGAAGTCGAGGTGGACTTCAACACCGCCTGTGACAGTTCTCATATCGGTGGAAGTGGGGAAACAAGAGACTGAAACATTGATTAGTATGTTCACCTAACACTCCAGTGAACTTACTTGGAATAGACTTATAAATTAAACTGGGAGATTCTATATTGTACGGCCCAGAGGGACCGATTGTGCCTTTTCCAGATGGCTCCTCTCTTCGCTGTGGTCAACAGCTCTCGCATGGACAATATGCTGACATTTAAAACAGATGTTCCAAAGCAGAATGGCATCTATTTGGTCTACTCGATGTAGAAGCCCTGGATTCAAAATCTTCGCCCCTACTCCTCTCTGCCTGACCTGCCACATGTCAACCTGTTCAACGACTGGAACGACACTGAATGGTATTAAGATTCATTTGACCAACAGCTTGAAGGTAATACATGGCAAATAGAATCACATGACATTAATATAGCACCAGAGGGTGTGACTGCTGCTGTGGAGCTGACAGACGAACAATATCAATGGTATATGATGTAAGATTAAGCTGTTCCTCACATTTTTCTCTCTGCATCCTGAGCATAAAGATAAAAAAGGGGGAGTGATTAAGTGCTCCTTTGCAGCCAGAGACGGGACGGATACCAGCATTCCAAACATGAGACATCATGGAAGGGAGAAGATCGACCACCCAGAAGCTGCAGCCATGTTAAAATGTCTCTGCTCCCTCACCTATCCACTGAACAGGTGCTGAAACATTTGCGTAAAATATGGACTAAAGGTTAGTAAAGATAAATTACAAATTATTTCTGTGGGATCCATCAGCATGTCCCCCACACATTAACAAAGCATTCTCTCACACCCGAAGCTTCAGAGGGTCAAGGACATGTTATTTATTTTTTATTTTTTTAGGTCTTACAGGTTAGTGCAGAAGCTATATCACAGTTTATATCACACAAGACATAAAAAATGTGAACACTATTTAGGTTTGGGCTAACATGCAGAGACTACTTTTACTGATTTAAAACACTAATTTAGCACAGGTACCTCCTTTTTGTTGTTGACAGGTACTCGGGGTGGGTGGAAGCAATCCCCACCACCAAAGAAAATGCCAAATCCGTTTGCAAAATGTTGATTGATCACAGGATTCCTAAGCATTGTTTTCCAAAGAGAATACACTGGTATAATGGTATTCATTTTACAAGCAGAACATCACAATGGGTGGAGAAATCTTTGGGTCTTGAACACAACCATGGATGTGTGTATCTTCTGGCCTCTCAAGGCCAGGTGGAAAGAATTAATCAAAACCTCAAAAAAAAATTGGCTAAAATCTGTGGACAGACCAAAATGAATTGGGTCGACGCTTTACCTTTAGCCCTAATGTCCATCCGAAGTTCAGTAATCCAAAGAGTGGGATTAATCCCACATGAGCTCCTAACAGGAAGAGCGTTCCCTGGACCACACACCAGGCTATTGGGTTTAGAAAATAATAGTATGAAACTAACTCACGTGCATATTATAAATTACTGTGAAGCCTTGTGTCAGCTTTCTCCAAAGAGGTGCTGAAGCAGAACCAACGTGAAAACACCACAGACGACCTCATAGAAACAGGCTGGGTCTTCCTGAAAGTAATCAAAAGAAAGTGGTCGGAGCCAAGGTGGACGGGTCCGTTCCAGATCACCGAGAGGACATATCATGCTGTGAGGCTACAAGGGAAATGCGAGACGTGGTTCCATTGGAGACAGTGCACCGCGGCGGAAGAACCTCAGCGTACGCTGCAGCATATACATCAGGAGCTCCAGGACAGTGCGGCTAAACCTGCACCAGGGCCAGTACCAGATACAACAGAAGCAACAGCTCCCACCTCGACAGAAGGGGCAGAATAATCCCCTGGTGGTGGGCACAACATAGACACTGAGGTAGTCTACCCTCATATGTTGAAGAGGACATCCATAGTGGTTGAAGTTTCTGTCCCACTCAACACATCCTGCGGGACGAGCCACGATGTCAAATCAAGTCCTTCGTTTCTTGATTCTGTTATGAAAAATTATTATGATAACTTTTGCTTTGGGTTTATGGTATTCAATTTACAGGAATAACATTAACAATCTACAAAATAATCAGACAAACTACACCTCAGCCACCGCTAATAACAACAATCAAACCACGGAACACCACTCTAGTACTAAACAGAACACACATTCGAACCCGAATGAAACATCAATGCTTAGATAAACATGATGGGGTAGAACTAGAAAACAGACTCTGCGACACCACGGCATGGACTTTTGATTTATGCGATGTCATTAATTGCGGAGGGCGAAAGAAAAACTTGTATAGAGGATATGACGTGTACTTATGCTCGTTAAATTAAACCCCGGTTACACCGCTGATGATTTGTTGTTGCATACCATGTATTAGCTTTTTGTCTGTCCGCCTAATCTCCTCCATGATTAAAAAACAGGACCCAAGATTCATGAAGCCCTTGTTGGCTGCAGGAGGAGAAGATGAGTCGGCCAGTAATCCGCTTTGTAGAGACTAAATTGGTGAACTCTTAATAAAGTTCAAAAGGGGGATTGTGGAATGGTAAACATTTATATCCATGTTTCTTTCAGGTATTCATGTTTCTTTTGATGCTAGAGGTGTGTGCATGGAACAGGGGCTATAAATTTCCTGATAAGGCCTGTCTATTGTCTCCTTCCTGAGCTGGGTCAGAGGAGGAGGGGAAGTGCTTTCTGTTCGATTACTAGCAGTAAATCTGTTAGTTGGGGAGGGTGAAACCAGATGGCAAAGTTGTACTATCTTTTTTCCTGTTTATGCACACTGAGGGATCGGTGAGGGGTCAGTGAGGCGTCTGGGAGGCGGGGGAGATAACGGTTTCTGCAACAGTTTGTGTAAATCACATGTGAATGTTTTATGACTCTGTACACTCCCTAATTTTTAATAAAACCGCCCGATGCGAAGGTTAGAGCTCAGACCCGATCTGGCTCTCCCTCCTGCAGGAGGAACTTGGACGATCCCCAAGATGTTTTTTGGCTGAGGGGATCTGAGTTTATATCTTTTATTTGAACATTGTGAGAACCTGAATACGCTGTCCTGAGATCAACCAACCTGGGGAAGTCGAGGTGGACTTCAACACACCCGAGGCAAGAGACCTTTGGCTTCCTCCCGTTTCCCTGTCAGTTTTATCAATAAACAGACAATGAGTTAAAATAAAATTAGCTAAACAGCAATGCATAATATGTCAATAAGCACTGCGATATTGTTTGTTTCAGAAAAAATCTTTTGGAAAAAAAAAACATTTATGGTGTTTAAAAATATTGATATTTTTTAATGGAACCAAAAGAAGTACAATGCATCACATCAAAATAATCAACCAATTGCATAACTGCAGGCCTCAAATACAAAACCATGAAGACAGAACAGCTGCCATCTGCATTATGGAAAGCTTCACGTTTCCTTTGACTCTTTAATGGGTTTGGTGTTTAGGCCAACTCTGGCGGCTTTCTCAAGCAATGCCTGAAGGCCATGTTCGGTCAAAGCTGAGCACTCCAGGTACTTTACTGTACCTGGTTTTCAAAACAAAACAAATATTGTATTGGATGTTGTTACATGACTAGTTAGACCAAGCATCTTTAAACGTACAGAAGAAATAACCGACTTCCATCAAACAAGTTTTATTTTATTGCAAACTAAGAACACACAGCAGCTTAGAGAATATACGGACCAATACAAACCTATTTCTTCAGCCATGGCCAGGCCCTGGTCATAGGTGATGGGAGAGAGTTGCTCCTTTTTCAGCTTTGCCACAGAAGCCAGTGGTCTCAAACTTAAGTCCTCAAGGACAGTTTCCTGCAAGTTTTAGACTTCTTTTCTCCAACACAGGTGTGTCCAATATCAGCACATTATCAGAGCTCCCTAACCCTAACCCTAAGGGGAGTGAAATGGCAGATAGGATGGCTAAGGAGAGTACCAATCAGGTAAGGATAGATATTAATTCTAGTTTTAGTATAACAGAAATAAAGGGTATAATTAAACAAAAAAAAGAGAGAGGTGGCAAAAGTTATGGATAGAGATTATAAAATCCAAAAGAGAATTGGACAAATGAGAAGAGCAGAAAGAATCAGGAGAGAAGAGATAATTATTTCTCGCCTTAGAATTGAACACACTGGGTTGAATAGATCACTATTTTTGATAGGGAAACGTCAGACAGGGAAATGTGGTGGTGGGGAAGATGAGACATTGGAACATGTTATTTTTAGTTATATGAATTATCTGTCTCAGAGAAACAAGTTAATAAGAAACCTTAGTAATATGAAAATGGCATTTGATATTGTTGATTTACTGCAGAGGGTAAGCAGAGGATATCAGGCTATATTAGATTTTTTGAAACAGAGTAAGTTGTATAATAGGATATAGGTTTTTTTTGTTGTTGTTGTTTTTGTCAAGTGGTCCACACTCCATACGAGTTGGTGGAGTAATGCACACCTAACGCATTTTGCCAACCGCCAACACATTTCAATAATAATAAGAAGAAGAACATACTGATGGTTCAAAAGACCCAAAGAATGAAGCAACTAGTGTAGCACTAGTGATTCCTGAACTAAAGATTAATATTTCAAAAAGGACATTTAATTATTTGAGTATATATGCAGTAGAATTATGTGCTATATTATTAGCTTTAGAATGGGCAGAGGGTACTAATATAAATAAAATAACAGTTTGTAGTGATTCATTATCGGAACTGTTAAGTATTGAAAAGGGACATGCAAAAATCATCAACATATATTATATGAGTTTATGGCTGTTCATCATAGAATATGTGAATAAAATAAAAATGTAATATTATATATAGGTATTTTGGGTAAAGAAAGAGCAGATAGGTTGGCTTAGGAGGCTTATAAAAAAAAACATATTGATATGCCAGTAAAGTTATCCAAATCTGAAGGTAAATGCATAGTTTGGAAAGAAAACAAAAAGATATAGAAAATTAGGTGGGTCATTGAAATAAATGGAAGGCATTTACATAGGTTTCAAAATACAGTTGATGTAGTAAGGTTTAGAGGAATAAGCAGGAGGGAGGAGATAATAATAAATAGAATAAGAACCGGACAGTGTTTCTTAAATGGAAGCCTGGGGAAACATCTTACTGGTTTATGTAGTTGGTGTGATACTGTGGAAAATATTGAACATGTTTTTATTAGTTGTAAAAAATATGTAAATCAAAGAAGATTATTAAAAACGGAATTAGGTTTTAATTCGGAATTGAAATCTGAGAATGTGGTGGACCAGTTGAAGAGTATTGAGGGGAAAAAGAA